>CAUYQG010011665.1:0-23221 GCA_963574415.1 Tarsius wallacei
GGCTGGACTGGGTGGCCCAGCCTGTAATCCCAGCATATTGGGAGGCCTAGGTGAGTGGATTGCCTGAGCCTGCATGTCTAAGACCCACCCGGGGAACTTGGCAAGACCTCTTCTCTACAATAAATCAAAAATTAGCTGGGCGTGGTAGCACGCGCTTATAGTTCCAGCTCCTTGGAAGGCTGAGGTTGAAGGATCCCTGGAGCCCAGCAGGTCGAGGCTGTGGTGGCCAGGAGCATGCCACTGCCCTCCAGCCTGGGTGACAGAGTGACTCCAACTCAAAATAAAATAAATAAATAAATGCAAATTAAAACCGCACTAAAATACCACTTAACTACAGTCAGGATGGCCATAACCAATATCTTAAAAAACAACAGATGATAGAAAGGATGCAGCGAAAAGGGAACACTTCTACACTGTTGGTGGGGGTGTAAACTAATACAATACAACCTGTGTGGAAAATAGTTTGGCGATTCTAAAAGATCTAAAAATCAACCTTCCCTATGACCCCGCAATCCCCCTAATGGGAATATATCCAGAAAAGCTAAAATTACTCTGTAAAAAAGATACCTGCACACATATGTTTATTGCAGCATTATTCACAATAGCAAAAACAAGAGAGCAATCATGCTGCCCATCAAAAGAGGACTGAATTTAAAGAATGTGGTACATACACATGATGGAATAAAACACAGCCATAAAGAACAACAAAATTATGAACTTAACAGCAACCTGGGTGGAATTAGGATCTATAATATTGAGTGACCTATCACAGAAACAAAGAACTATCACATGCTGTCACATATAAACAGGCTTTGAACAATTATCATAATGCTATTAGAAAAGGATTGGCAGTAATGGGAATCTGCCAGGGGAGGAGGGCACACCTCACCAACAAGGGTACATGCATGATGGACATTAGTATGCCTAACCCTTAATTGTACACCACATCTTTTTTTAAAAAAAGAATAGAATAAAAATAAATATTCAAGAAATTAAAAAAATTTAAAGCTGAACTACCAGAAATGAAAGGCATATTTAGGAAAGTACAAAATACAGTGGAAAGTTGTAACAGTAGGCTAGAAAAATAGAAGAAAAGATCTCAGGACTTGAAGACAAGGCTTTCAAATTAACCCAATCAGACAACAAAAAAGACAAAAGAATCAAGAGAAAAAAACAAAGACTCCAAGAAAAACCCATTTGAGTGAATAACCGAGGAAAAATGTCCTGGCCTTAAACATCCAGATACAAGAAGTCCAAAGAAACTCTAGAAGAGTTGGTTCAAAAAGGTCATCCCCAAGGCATATCATAATTAGTTTATACATAGCTAATGTGAAAGAAAGAATTTTGAGAGAAGTGAGACAAAAGTATCAAATAATTTACAAAGGTAAACCCCGCAGACTTCTCAGCAGAAGCTCTGCCAGCCAGAATGGATTGGCACCCTATCTTCAATCTCCTGAAACAGAATAATGATCAGCCAGGGATTCTGTAGCTCACTAAACTTAAGTTTCATAAATGAAGGAGAAGTAAAGTCTTTCATAGACAAGCAAATGCTGAAGGAATTCTTCACCACTAGACTGACTTTATAAGAAATACTGAAATGATCTAACTATTGAAACAAATGGTTGAAATACACCAGTAGAAAAACATCGGAAATTATAAAGGTCACACGCCTTTAGAATATCAGCAAGTAGAGAAATACATGTAAAGCAACCAGATAACAAACAGCATGATAAATGGAATAGTACCTTACATATCATTATTAACTTTGAATGTAAATGGTCTCAATGCCCACATAAAGGACATAGATGCTGGGATCTATGGCTCAAGCCTATAATTTCAGCAGTTTGGAAGACCAAAGTGAGAGGACAGCCTGTGCTCAGGAGTTTGAGACCAACCTGGGTAACCTGTGAGACCAAATCTTTACAATAAATAAAAATTATATATAGCTGGGTGTGGGAGTGTGCGCCTGTAGTTCTAGCTACTTGGAAGGCTGAGGTGGAAGGATCGGTTGAGCCCAGCAGGTTGAGGCTGCAGTGGCCGTGAGCATGCTACTGCACTCCAGCCAGGGCAACAGAGTAAGATTCCAATGCAAAAAGAAAAAAAGAAAAAAAAGACATAGACTGGCAGAATGGATTAAAACATACCCATACACAATCCAATTATCTGCTGCCTTCAAGAGATCCACTTAGGACGCAAAGAATTCTAAAGACTCAAGGTAAAATGGTGGTTTAAAAAATGTTCCACACAAATGGGAACCAAAAACATGCAGTAGTAGTCATTCTCAGAGCAGGTAGAACAGACTTTACATTAACAAGAGTAAAAAGCCGGGCTCGGTGGCTCAGCCTGTAATCCCGCGCCTTGGGAGGCTGAGGTGAGTGGATTGCCTGAGCCCGCGGGTTCAAGATCCGCCTGGGCAAATTGCTGAGACCTCATCTCTACAATAAATCAAAAAATTAGCCAGGCATGGTAGCGCACATCTGTAATTCCAGCTACTTGGAAGGCTGAGGCGGAAGTATTGCCGGAGCCCAGCAGGTCAAGGCTGCTGTGACCTGGAGCAGCCACTGCACTCCAGTCTGAGCAACAGAGTGAGACTCCAACTGAAAAAAAAAAAACAAGATTAAAAAAAGACAATGATCGTTATTATACAGTGATAAAAGGATCGATTCAGCTAGAAGATTTAACAATTTTAAATATGCATGCACTTAACACCAGAGCTCCCAGCTTTATAAAACAAATTTTACTAGAATTAATTAATTAATTAATTTAATTAAACAAATTGAAATCATATTATGCATGTTCTCAGACCACAGAGAAACAAAACTAAAAATTAGCTCAAAGAAGAACTTGCAAAACCCGGAAAAACTTGAAAGTTCAACAATGTGCTCTGGGCCAATCATGCTGCCCACTGAAAAGGGACTGGATTAAAAAGATGTGGTACATATACATGATGGAATACTATGCAGCCATAAAGGACAAACATATAGACTTCTTTTCAACTTTGATGGATTTAGAGTTTATAATACTCAGTGACTTATCACAGAAACAAAGAACAGAGTATCATATGTTCTCACTCATAAGCAAACCCTGAATATTTACCAAAATACATTAAGAAAGGGATTGGTAATAGTGGAATACTGCCGGGATGGGAGTGGGGATACAACATCAATAAGGGTACCAGATCTTAAACCATGCAAAGTGGGGACCAAAGGGAGGTCCAAACTTTACCTGTATAATGTCCACTGTACCTGTACAATGTCCTCTTGTACCCCACATGTTTGAAATAAAATTTAAAAAATAAACAGTGTATTCCTGAATGATTCCTGGGTCAACAATAAAGAATAATTGCAACTTCTTAAAATGTATCAAGTTATCAAAATCTCTGGGACATAGCCAAAGCTGTACTCAGAGGAATACTTATAGCATTTAAGAGCTACATTAATAAGGCAAAAAATTAAAACCTAATATTACACTTAAAGGAACTAGAAAAACATGAACAAAAAAAATCCAAAGCTAGAAAGAGAAAATAAAAAATGAAAATCAGAGCAGAACTAAGTGAAATTGGAAACAAAAAAATATAACGATCAATGAAACAAGAACTTGGTTCCTTGAAATGATAAACAAAATTGATAGACAACTGGTTAGATTAATTAAGAAACAGAGAAGATTCAAATCAGCTCATCAGAAATAACAATAAAGACATAACAACTGATATGACAGCAATGCAAAAAATTATCCCTCTGACAAGCAAATCAGATAATCTAGAGGAAATGGATGAATTCTTGGGAACATACAATCCTCCCCAACATTGAATCAGAAACAAACAGAAACCCTGGCCAGGTGAGTAAGGAGTAGCTAAACTGAAACAGTATTTAAAAGTTTCCCAACAACAACAAAAAAAAACATCTAGGACCTGCCAAACTCATAGTCAATTCTATCAAACTTTCCAAGAAGAACTAGTACCAATTTTACTAAAGCTATTCCATAGCTGTAGATAGAATCCCCACCTGCTCCCCCTCTGAGCGGTCATCACTTTTGTAATTACAAGTTTTATGACTTCTTAATCCTTGCCCAATGCGTGATGTCTTAGGCCTTGTAAATTCCCTTTACTCTAGGCAAGTTTGATTGCCACTATAAGATACCTCTGATACCTGGAAGACTGTGTTTCTGAAAAGACATAGTCAGCAAGGTTAATTTTTCCTAAAGTATGCATTTCTCCAAAACATAGTTTCTACTTTCTCATCATTGTGTCAAAGCTTAGGAGCAAGATTTTAAAAATGACTTTCAGCTCTCTGTCTGTCCTTTCAGTTACAACAGACCTAAGGACAGGATGCAAGTCAGGAAGCTCAGGAGGGTTTTGGTCTTATCTCCTCATCAGATGGGCAGTGTGGGACAAAGCTTCCCACCACACCCTGCATAGGTATAGCAACAAAGACCAGACTCCTCACAGGGCTGCCAGGGAGGCTCAAATAAGCTGACTTGTCAGATGTGGAGCATGAGAATAGACTTTGTATCCCTAGGTGTTGATTCTTGACCACACACCTCAGCTATGTGGGGCTCATGCTGATTCTGTTGGAACCAGGAGACACAATTGCAATCCCCAATGTTGCTGCTACTTCAGCACAAGAGATAGTGACCAACTGTCAGGGAGTTCAGGAAGTGGAGGGAGACTGAGTCAGAGCAGTCTGTGTTGAAATACTGAGGGGAGGTAGAAACCTGGAGGTTTCTCAGTGATCCACGTGCTTTTGTGCATGTTTTTCCCCTCCACACTCTTATGGTGATATTTCATCCACTATTTTGGAGGTGGGGCCTGATGGGATGTATTTAGATCATGGAGGCACACCCCTAATGAATAGATTAATGCTCTTCCTCTTGGTGAGTTCTCACTCCCACCAGAGCTAAGTGTTAAAAAGAGCCTGGCATCTTCCTCTGCTCCGTCTTGCTTCCTGTCTTGCCATGTGGTCTCTGTGCACACAAGCTCCCCATTGCCTTGCATCATGAATGGAAGTAGTCTGGTGCCCTCTCCAGATGAATACCCAGTCTTTAACTTTCCAACCATCCAAGTCATAAGCCAAATAAACCTTTTGTCTTTATAAATCACCCATCCTCAGGTATTTTTATAGCAACACAAAATGGACTAAGATTTCAAGGAAGAAGGGAGAGAAGTTCAGCTGTCCTTCTCAGAAGGTGCCTTCCTTAGGTGAATTTCAGCTGTGCTTGTGAGGAGGGTGAACAGGAGCAAATCACCTCAATGTGTGGTCTTGGAAAACTTACAACATAAGCCTCACCTGGGAGCTATTAGACATGGAGAATCTGGGGCCCCACACAGACCTGCTGAGGCTGCATCTGCATCTCCCCTAGACTCCTCAGGGGACCTGAGACCTCACTGAAATGTAAGAAGGTGTAGTTTAAGCCACAGTGGAAAATCTCACTTCCTCTGCTTTTGACAATCCTTGTCTCCCCCAAGTTTTTCTTAGATCACCTGGGTCTGGTGCTCTACTGTGCTGCTCACATCAAACTGAGTTTTATTCTGGCACTAGACTCTGTCATAGTGTGTAAGAAATGTTTTAAGAACAGATATTTTAACAATCCACATGGGTAATGTGCTGGGGAAGCTTCGGTATCCCAGTGGATCATGCCTGTAACCCAAGCATTTTGGGATTGTTAGGCAACTGTTCTTGTGCAGGCATCTTATTTGTAATTTGATATTGAGGAAGCTTTGTGAAAAGTCTTGTTAAAGATCTACAAGCAGGAATGTCTTGCGATGATTCTTTTACAGCCAGGTTTGCACGAGGATTTCTCTTTCATGGACTCTCCATAGTCCATTTTGTGAGTTTTTGACATAAGTGATGCCATTTTGGTACCGGCAACATGAACATCTCTAAAAATCTTCATTATTTTTACCACATTACCACAAACTATCCTTAATATGTTGTCAAAACCTCAGAGGACCAATTACAGTGTTTATCTGTTTGTCTGTGTATATAAGCATATGTGTGTGTATATTATACTGTTGAACCTCAAGCAACATCAAACTTAGAGGCACCAACCCACTGCACATTCAAAAGCTGCATATAACTTTCAACTCCCCAAAATGTAACTGCAAATAGCCCACTTTTTTCTGGAAGTCTTACTGATAAACAGTTGATTAATACGTTTTCTCTTATTTATGTGTATTATATTATTATATACTATATTATTACATTAGAGTCAGCTAGTGAAAAGAAAATGTTATTAACAAAATCTCAAGAAAGATAAAATATATTCACTACTCATTTAGTGGATCATTATAAAAGTCTTCAACCTCTTTTTCTTCATATTGGGTTGAGTTGGAGGAGGAAAAAGAGCTGATCTTGCTATCTGAAGGGTGGAAGAGGTGGAAATTTTCATAGATTTGTACAACTCAAACCCATATTGCCCAAAGGTCAACTGTATAATTTTCTGTATATTTTGATATGGGAAATAAACATTTCTGCCTAAGGAGAGACAAACCCTTTAGGTATTTTTCAAGCCATCAATTACATCACAAGAGGCTGTAGTTGGCCTATAAATAACTGATGCTCTGTTCTTTTCATTGCCAATATTTCTTGTGTATTTTATTTTAAATAGTTTCTATTGCCATACAATCAGGTTCATTAAACTTTTCTCTTGCAGCGTCTATTGGACTGTCATTTATTTCTATTCAATGTATCTTTTATTGCAAATATTTTAGTGGCCATATATAGAAATTTGTTTTAGGTGTCTTTTTTGTCTTCAATTTCTGCACTTAACTTACTAAATCCTCCTGAAGTATAATGGCATACAGCTAACATAAGAACATTTGTATCTAGCAAGTTATTGCATGTGCAAATTCAGGACCTTGATAGATTGATCAACCTTTCTGTTGTAGTGATTCATGTGTTCTTGCTTATTAGAAGGAATTTTAATACAATTCTGGACATTGTGAATTTTTGTTGTTTGGGTGCATGGTGTATTTGTATTCCTCTATGTATTTTTTTTTTTTCTTCTTGCATTCAGAAAAGTGACTTGAAGATGGCTAGATTCTTTCTTAACTTGTTCTTAAACTTTCCTAGTAGAGCAGGAGCAAATTCCAGTCCACAGCTAGTTCATCCCCAGTGCAGGGTCAATCTCTTCTGACTAGTTAATCTGAAATTCTAAAATTAGGCACTTTTTATCCTGGTTGTAAGAACAACAACTATGCTTATTGTTTTATGTGTGTGTGATTGTTCCATATGTTTGTGAGCCCTACAAATGCTTTCTCAAATGACTTTGAGTGATTTCTTTCTAAGGCTCAAGTATTTTCTTTGCACACATGTACTCATCAGTGCTCATAAATACTTCCAAAGTCCGGTGTCTTGTCTCTGTGCAGCCCTCCCTTCTTCCATACTCTTACCTGTAGACTGTTGGGGTTTTTTGGTGTGGGGAGGTGGAAGAGGGTGGGGAGAGGTCCCTGAAATCAAAGTCTGAGAGAGAAAGTTGCCTGCAGTTCAGTAATGGAGTATTCTCTCTGGGAGGAAGTATGGAAGGCACAACTGGGCAACCTGTAATGTGGACACAAGTGATGATTGACGGGAAAGCCCTTCAAGATCATCCTTCCTGAGACAGAACCTTGGTTTTGATCTCAGACAGTTATTAGACCTGAGCTCAACTCTGAGAGGGGGAAACCTTGGTGGAGGCTGTCCTCTGCAGCCAAAGCAATGCCCAGTGAGGGCAGAGCTGTAAGCTCCCAGGACTCCCAGTCACAGCGGATTGATGGTTTTGCCCTGAAGAATAGATCTCCAGAGTTTACTAAATTGGTCTCTGGTCAGAACACCAGGATGCTGTGGTTTAGTTGGGGCTACAACAGGGTAGTTCAGAGGTACATTTCAGGATATTTGGGCATAAGTAGAAGAAATAGGCTTGGACGGTTACCACACATATGGAAATACAGATACTATAACCACTTGATAGATACCTCCTTTTGATTGTAAATTCAAGTTTTTTTCTAAGTCACATGCTAGCCCAGTCAACATCTGGACAGCCATGACATGACAGCCTCAAAACCACTCCTGTCACACCCTCTGCAGAGTTTGCCTGGGGATTGGTGGGAAGGGAAGCCCGAGGCTCTCAGATCCAGGTGAACTGGGCCAGCCTTGCTCATGGCTTTGTCCACAGTCCTCGTGACACTGAAGGGGGACACTGAAGGGGGAGGGGTTTGTGTCTCACTTCCCTATCTGTCTGTTTCACTGTAAGATTAGTACCACTACTGTCCCCCAGTAATAGTCAGTCTCATCCCCAGCACAGGCTAATGGTCAGGGTGGACGTGTTCCCTGATTTGGAGCAACAAAATTGCTCAAGGATCCCTGAGGGCTGGCTACTGTTAAACTAGATGACAAGCACAGGGGCCTTTCCTAGCTTCTGCTGATACCAGCTTGCATTATAGCTTCTTATCCATCACCTTGGCAGGTGACCCTGGCTGTTTGTCCCTAGACTAGAGATACTGAAGGCATCTGAATCAGTTCAGAAGAGTCCATGGAGCCTGCAATAGAAGACAGGAAAAGTGAGTCTCAGGATGAGGGTTTCATCCCAAAGCCCCACACCCTGCATCACTCCCTGTGCTGAGCTGAAGCTCAGAAAAAAGCTGACCCCAGGAGGTAGCACCTGTGCACTGAGTGAGTGCAGTGAGTGGGGAAGCGCTGTTCTGGTCATGGTGGAGATACCCCAGAGCTCTCCTTCTGAATCTTCAGATAGGGAAGTGGCATCCATGCCCCTTTTGTCTTTGAAAGGGAAGTCTCTTCATGCAAATATACTTCCCCCTTTCTGTGACTTGTTGGGTAGTTTCTTGGTGATGGTGCATGAAAACTGGTCTAGATACTTCAAGGTGACTGTCTGAGCCCTGAGCCTAAGAGCTTAGCCTGGTAATTTTTCAGGTTCATCAACAGGGCCAAGTGGGTATCATGAATGGAGAGTATATTTGACTCCCCAAAAAGGAGTCTCAGAGGACACATTAGTCACACCCTTTGTACTTGAGCACCACCACTTGGGGTTACTGTGGTCCCCAGATAAAGGCCTGCAGTGCCCACTGGTGCCATCCTCCATGGAACTCTAGTTCATGCAGAATGACTACAGAGGAGCCTGTAGTTTATGCCAGATGCACTGGTAAGTGTTTTACAAATGGAACCTCAAGAAAAAATGTATAATATGGAATATGAGGACTAGGAACCCTATACCCAAGACACAATCCTATTAAATAATATATATTGGCAGGTTGAATCCTTTTCCCAAAATTCCCAAAGAATAGTGAGTAGAGTCAAGATTCCCTCCGAGAAACTCACCTCAGGACTGACCTTCCAGCCCTTCCTGCACTGTCTTTTGCCTCCTGCTCCATCTCCTTCCTCCCTTATCCCTGGCTTACTGGTTCCTTCTCACCATCATTTGCTAAGGCAGACATAACAGAACACTGAAGACCTGGTAGCCTAAACCACAGAAACTTTTTTCCCCACAGTTCTAAAGCAACAGACCCAAGATACAGGAGTTGGCATCTTTGGTTTCTCCTGAGGCATCTCTCCTTGGCCTGCAGATAGCTGCCTTCTTACTGTCCTCACGTGGTCCTTCCTCTACATACTCATTTCTGATATCTCATCTATGCGAATCCAAATGTCCTCTTCTTAGGAACACACCAGTCAGATTGGATAAAGACCCACACTAATGGATTCATTTTCACCCAGTCACCTCCGGATGACTACAGACCTTGGTACAAGCTTCCTTGTCCATTGCCCCTCCACCCCCTCTGATTTTCTATCTAGGGGAATTTATTCCTGATATGAAACATTCCCAGAATTCAGCAAAAAAATAGAGATAAAAGGTATGAGTTTGTAACACAGTACTACGTTGGGCAAATCCCAAACTCCAATCAAATTAATGATAAAAGTTTGTTCTTGTTCACAGAAAGACCTCAAGCCATCACAGGAGTTAAAAAATACTGTTCCTCACAAAAAGATTTCCACTTATAACATATGCCAATGGAATTTTCAAACTACACATAATCCTGAAAAACAAGGATCTTAAAACCGCATCCAGTGGACCAAACCCTAAAAGTTATCTGGGTTTTTTTTTAATGGTCCAAAACTGAGTGTTGTCTTTATACTTTCAAAAAGGTACATTGTAAATGATATTGTAAATAACTATATTATATCCTCAAAGTTGAATCTTGGCCCATAAAACCTAACATACTTATTATGTAAACATTTAAGAAAAAAAGTACCAATTCCTAATAAATACAGAGCCCTGAAATATTTGAGAAAATGCTAGAAATCCAAGACAAAACTGTCACGAGATGACATTTTAATCTAACAAGTTGGCAGAACTTCAAACTTCCAGCAATATACTCTGCTCAAACATTTGTAGCTAACATTGTTAATTGGTATAGTACTCTACAAGGGATTCAGAAAATAATTGGTGAAAATAACAAACACATCACTCTGACACAGCAGTTCATCTTCTAAAAATTTTTCTGATGGTCATATACACCCAGGAACTCAACAAGTCTGACTGAGGATGTTCATTGTAGTTGTATTTATAAGATCCAAATTCTGATGACAACCAATAGAGGATATTTGGTTAAAACCCATGTTGAACCCTCTGCAGCCTTATTATGAGTGGGGCAGTGCTCTATACCTAGAATGGAACAACAGCTAGAAATAATACACCTGATTATCTTGACAGGAGGACTAAGACAGAGGGCTTCCTATTTCCTCTCTCCCAAGTATAGTCTCAAAGAGGGAGAGCTTGACGTGGGAACTTGGGCTCCTGTGATTTACTGAGGAGTGCTCTCAAAAGAAACCAGGATGGAGAGAGAAGTAGGGAAGGGAAGGTACAGAGGTAAAGTTGGGCTCCAGCATAGCCTGGGGGAACTCCAGAGCAGAATTGCACCACAAGGTGTGTCCTACTTGGAGGCCAGTGAACAAGGCTTGAGTCCCCTGGCCCACTCATCCATTCAGGTGGTGATGGGGCGTATCACTTCCAGACACTCCTTCATGAGGTGCTTTCACTCTGAGAGCCCAGTTTCTACCTCCAGAGAAGGCTAGGAGATCGGTGCACCCACTGACGGTGATTCCAAAAGCATCTGCCACAGACTCCATTTCCTTCTGATGTGTATACCTAGTGTTCAAATACAAATCTATTACATTGGTTATTTTTTTAAAAAAGAATGTCTTTTTTTCTCTTATGGAGTCAGGGTCTCACTCTCTCACCAAGGCTGGAGTACAGTGGCATGATCATGACTCACCGCAGCCTTGAACTGGGCTCAAGTGATCCTCCTGCCTCAGCCTCCCTAGTAGCTGGGACTACAGTTCACATTCCACCACTCCCAACTAATTTTTCTAATTTTGTCTCACTATGTTGCCTAGGCTGGTCTTAAATTCTTGGGCTCAAACAGTACTCCTGGATTAGCCTCCCAAGTGCTGGTATTATAGGCCACAGTCCTTCTGTGGCTGGAGGAGGATGACACCAACAGAGATAGGGTTTGTGTCTCACTTCCCCATCTGCCTGTATCACTGTGGATAACTGAGTACTGTCCCATGTTTGACAGTAATAGTCAGCCTCATCCTCGGCCTGGGCCCTGCTAATGGTCAGGGTGGCCGTGTTCCCCGATTTGGAACCAGAGAATCGCTCAGGGATCCCTGAAGGCCGGTCGCTGCTATCATAGATGACCAGCACAGGGGCCTGGCCTGGCTTCTGCTGGTACCAGTTTGCATCAAATATTCCTAGGATGTCACCCTGGCAGGTAACCTTGGCTGTCTTTCCCAAGGTCACAGACACTGCAGACACTTGAGTCATAGAAGAGGTCACAGAACCTGCAAGAGAGGACAGGAGAGATGAGTCTGTGAAGGAAGATCTCATTCCTGATGCCTCACACCCTGCAGCATCCTCTTTGTGGATTGGAGGTGAGGGCCAGGCTGATCCCTAGTTCTGCAAGCACTGAGTCCTGGGAGACAGCACCTGTGCAGAGAGTGAAGAGGGTGAGCAGGGAAAGGGTCCAGGCCATGGTGGAGACACCTCAGAATTCTAACTCTGAACCCACAGCTGAGGTGTGCCTCCAGGCCACTCTTATAGGATGGAGAGTCTCTTCATGCAAATCTTGATTTTTCCCTCTTGTAGCCTTGTTGGGTGGTACCCTGGGGAGCAGACAATGCAAATCTGTTCTCCATTCCACTGTTTATCTCTCTGAGCTCTTGTCTGAGCCCTGAGGCTGAGATTCTCATGTTGGCAAGTTCTCAAGTTCAGAAGAGCCGGATGTGAGTCATAAACGGACGTTAGCTTTGACCTGATAGAAGGAGCTGCAAAGGAAGCCTCAGTCACGCCCTCTGCACTTGAGCACTACCAGGGGACTTGGAGAGTTAGGTTTCTAAACCAAAACCCACAGTGTCCCCTGCTGCCAACAGAAGGAATGACATCCCATATGTATCAATAGCTCATGCCAAATGACTTCTTCTGAGTCGCTAATACATGCTGGATGTTGACTCTTAACATACTTCTTATTTGAACATTTCAGAAAAGTTTACCAAATCCTTAAAAATACACTGAAATAATTGAGAAAATTCTCAACCTCAAGCAAAATAGGTGAAATTCAAAATAAAACAGTCATAAGGTACATTTTAACCGAACAACTTGGCAAAAATCTAAATTTTCAACACTATACTCTGATCAAATACTTATAGCTAACACTGTGAATTGGTACAACCCCTCTCAAGGGGAAGCTGAAAATACATGAAGAAAATTACAAAGGCATATCCTTTGACCCAGCAATTCTATTTTTAAAAATTCATTCAATGGTTATATTTCTGCATGAGGATGTTCATTGCAGTGCTATTTGTAAGAACAAAATCCTGGTGAGAACCATAGAGGCTAGTTGGTTAAAACCCACGTGGAGCCATCTACAACCTTTTCATGAACAGCACAGTGCTCTATGCCTAGGGTAGAAGGACACACAAGAAATAGTGCATGTGATGGACTTGATATGAGCACCAGGACAGGGGCCTTCCTCTATACTCTTTCTGAAGTATGGTATGGTCTCAGGAAGGCAGAGCGTGAGATGGAAACTTGGCCCATGTGATTTATGGAGGAGTGCTCTCAAAAGAAACCAGGATGGGGAGAAGAATAGGATAGGGAAGGTACAGAGCTAAAGTCGGGCTCTATCCTGGTCCTGCAGGAACTCTGGAGCAGAATTGCACCACAAGGTATGTCCTACTCGGAGACCAGTGAAAAGGGTTTATGTCCCCTGCTTCAGTCATTCACTGACTGTGGGTGGTGATGGTGGGTGTCACCTCCAGGCACCCTTTCACAAGAAGACTGCAGTCTGAGAACCTAGAGCCTACTCCTAGAGAAGGCCTTCTGGCTGGGAGATGGGCACCCGTTGAACAGTGTCTCCAACAGCATCTGCCATGGGCTGCATTTGGAAATTTTCTACCAACATGCATGTGTTATCCAGTGTTCAAGTTCATCATGTTGTTTCTGAAGGAGAATTTCTTAACTTTCCAAGACAAAAGTCTTATCACCAAGAGAATAACAATCAGACCACGTCCACAAATTCGCCCTGCTGCACTGAAACACAAGTGAAACAGTGAGACATCCTCCACAGAGTTCTGGGGGACAGAATTATTTCCAAGAACTTTATACCCCGGCCAGGCTTAAGGGAAGCAGACAAAACTGGATTTTTGATAGGCTTTAGCACTTTCCTGGGATGGGGAAGTCTGCCCTCTGCCCCAGGGCCACTGCATGAGCTATTGGAGTTCCTGGTCCAGGTCCCATAGGAAGCTGTTTCTGTGAAGTGGGTATATGGTGCCACAAGATACAGAAGTGCTTAGCTTGTCCCCAGCAATGATGGGGGTGGCTGGGCTCCGAAAGATAGAGCCTGAAGCAGCTGGGGATGACGTGGGGCATTTGTCTATTTGCTATGTAAGCCACAGAGAAGGTTGTCCAGGTTTCTTCAGGAACTGTCCTGGGGTGTTTCCAGTCATGACAGGTTCTGCACTCATAGGGCAGGTGAGAGTGGTTGAAGCCCAGGAGTCTCTGTGAGGGAGGGCTCCAGTCACCACAGGCTGCAGCTGGAAGCTGAAGGGTATGAAAGGTAAAGAGAGGTCTGTGAGCACAACAGGAAAGGAAACTCCTCAGAGAGCCCCTTGTTCACTCCCCTCCCCAAGGTACAGAGATTCTGTTCTGAGCTGTGCAAAGGACCATGAAAAGGACAGTGGTCCAGGATATGGAGTGTAGTCCCCACAGATGCTCTTTCTCAGCATCCCGCATCAGGTGCGGAGTTCCTCTGACTTTCCCTCTTCTTCTGTGGCAATTTGGTGGAGGGTGGACTTAATTCAAATCCCTCACCCAGGTTCCTGCCTCACCCAGCTGCTTCCATAAGACAGGGTTGAGTCCCATCTGGTTGAATGTCTCTCAGTTGTGGGGGGGGGAGGGAAGAAAGGGGGGCATTCTCGCTTTGCTTCTGTTTCCTTCTTCCTGCCTTCCTCTCTCCCTGAGCATGAGGAAAACGCAAAGTTGTTGCTTGGGGAACACTTAGGGAAAAAGCAAATGGGGCTATTGAAAAGATTCTCAGATGAATCGAGGTTCTCACAGACAGAGACAGTTGAGGTCCTCACTGCAGAGACAGATCCCACAGCCATGCCTGTTGCTTCCTCATCCAAGAGTCTTATTTCCTAAAGAGACAGTCTGTTGTAGATTCAACTTGGGTCTCTGGTTGATTTCCTCTAAATTGAACCTCAGTACTTTGTCAGAAGACTTCAAGTAATTGAAATGCCCCATTTCTAATCCAAATTTCCTCTCCAGGGCTATCTGGGCTTGGAAGTCATATAATCCGGGGTACGTACCCTGTGCATCAGATATCGTCTGTCCCTTGGTGGATTCTGACCAAGTGAGGATGCACATGGGCATCTGGAGACGCCCTTCTCTGGTGCACTCAGAAGCCTTATCATGTGTAGGGTGCAGGTATAAGAGAAAATACGATCATTGCTTGGTGTCTATTCACTCAGTCTTTTTCCACCCTCGTGGGAACAACTGAGGCTGGAAGTGGTATGTGTGACCCCATTCTTCAGGACAGTGCTGGATATTTTAGACATGTGAGTGCTGTTTTTTATTTGATTAGATGGTGGCTTCTGAGTTTTAAGATGACTCAGTCAGCTGCAGGGATTTGAGACCCAGGAGACTAAAACACCAACAAGTCTCTGGAGATTTTTTTCTCCCAGATATCTGAGTCCTAAGTGGGGCCTGAGCACTCCTTGAAAAGTGACGGTGACTTTCAAATAGATTCTCAAAATCCAGTCCTGTTTCAATTGAAATCTAAACCAGATTTTAAAGTTGTGCCAGGAAATGTAATTTGATGAAGGAAATGAGGAAAACTTGGTTGCTATTTGGTGAAAGCAATTTTCTCTGAAAGATAAAATGAGTGGTGGAAGGAGTGTTCTTAAGTTGATAACATGGGAGAAATACTACAAAATTCATAGTCTGTCAATCATTGTAATAAGGACTAATCATTATAAGAGACCCAGAAATAGATGGAGTTGTTTCCTGTGGTCTGGACCATGGATAGAGGTGACTCAGTTCAACCAAAATGCTCAGGGCCTTGCTAGTCATGGTGAGGAGTTTCTATTTTATACTTAGTGTGATGGATTGTCAATAAGGGGTTTAAGCAAGTGACTGAGTGCCATGGTCTGGTTCGTGATTTCAGAGATAACTCCGGGGACCGTGGGTTCTGGGTCAGGACTGAGGTGTCTGCAGGGGTCTAATCTGGGAATGATGGATTCCTGGGGTACAGTGGAGGCAGGGAGCATGGATGGGGCTGCTGGAGGAAGAATTCACAGGACATGGTGGATGGGCAGGGAGATGGATTGGAGAGAACAACAGAGAAGGACTCCACATTTAGGACAAGGGAGAGGAGAGTCCAGAGATGAGGAGGACAAGAGAAGGATGACTCTGGGAACAGTTCAAGGATTTGGTTTAAGTGTGAACACTTGTGTGACACTCAAGGAAGACACTAAGTTGGAAGGACACTAAGGAACTTGGGGAAGGTTGAACTGCGGATATGGATTTGGGAGCTGATGGCATGCTAAAGACAGTGAATTCCTGGAAAAAGTTGGGATCATCAGACCTGGGGAAGAGAAAGGGCTCACGACCAATGGTTCTCTGACTCTAACACTGAGGAGTCTGGAAGAAGAAAAGAAGTCAGGAGAGGAGCGGGAGGAGAGCAGGAGGGTGGGAGAGGAAGGCTGAGGAGGTTCCAGTGTTCCTTCCCAGAGGAGCTTCGCACCCACCCCAGACCACATCCCCTGCTGTCCCCAGCACCAGACTTTGCCTTCTTGGCACACATTTTATGCGTTTGCTCATCTATTGTTAATCTGCCACACCTGACCCACTTCTCTTACAAAGATCAGGTTCCTTGAGAGCAGGGGCCTTGCCTGTTTTTATTACCGATGTGCCTCCTAGAACCCAGTATATGCCTTGCACAGTAAATATTTTTGGCTGAACAAATTAACACCAGAGGAATGGATGTTGAGGTCTTGGTCAAGAGTGAGACTGATTAGGATACACAGCTGAGGTGAAGTCACTCCAAGGATTTCAGGGGACAGACACCTACCCCAACATGCTGGACTCCAAGGCTTTCAGGGGACAGACACCTACCCCAACATGCTGAACTCCAAGGCTTTCAGGGGACAGACACCTACCCCAACATGCTGGACATATCCTGAAACCTTCCCACCTCCATGCCGAGCAAAGTCTTCTTTATTCCCTGTGGGTTCCAGAAAATAGAGTGGAGTTGGCTAGAAGTGTATAGCCAGGTCCCACAAAGTCCCATCCAACAGCAGTGGGACACACAACTTTGAATAGGGCGCTGATAGTTGACACATTTTCAGAAGTATATCTGGAAGAAGCAATATCTCAATGAGCCTAAAGACCCTGCATCCTGTGTAAAGAGCAACCAGTCCACTTCTGGAGACAGGTAAGGGCAAGGGCACGGCTGTTACAAGGCTTCATGGTAGGTCAACGAAAACACACAGCGGGTGTTTTCACACATGGGAACTCAAAGGCACAAAACACACGCTGCAGCTCCCAGTTCCAGGACTGCTCAGACAATCAAGGCCCTGCCTTCAGCCTGTTTGAACAGCACACTTAATGGGGAATAAAAGAGCAAGAGACACCTTGGACTTGAATGTATTAATGTTCTGAGATTTTCATTTCACTGAAATAAGGAGAATCAAAATAGCATCAATCCCAGAAAGGAATTATTTACCAGATAATATTATCAAATATATGTATCAAATTATGTCAAAAGTTGCCTAGATGTTTTCAAATTATGCTTCATGGTAAATGAAGATCCCCTTAATTCTGTGTGTATCACCAATGTGCTCTTAAAACTTGACCCATGTGCCGGAGTCCTGCTCCTGCAAAGTCGAAGGGTTCCCAAAGGTGGAGACGGCGTTAGCTTTTGGGGGGAAAAGAGAGAAGGGGGAAAGAGAGAGAGGGAGAGAAAGAGAGAAACTGGACACCTGTTATGAGGATGCAGATGCCGTTTATTAGGAATTACAACAGGTCTTTTATCCCCAGATTTTGTACAGTCAGTCTCACATGTCTTTCACGTGAACACAAAGCCAGCTGAGGGGCGTTCCCCACCCACCAAATGTTATTTTCAGGTAAGAGGAAGAAAAAATCAGGTAACAGATGTTAACCTTAATCCATGATAGCCTACCCTATAAACCTTTTTCATCCTATGCTTATGCTAATACCAAGTTAAACAATTCTATAGAAACTTAAATACTTATTCTACAACCTAAAGCGGCCCATCCCAGAATGTTTGGAATGTGGCCCAGTTCAAAGTTCACAGTGGGCTACCTGCAAGTAACCTAGCCATATTCTTTCAACAAAATGGCTGTCTAAACTTATATTTCTAAAACCATATTCTACAATTTACACCTTACTCAACCTCAGTAAATCTTAAAATCACGACCCAGAAGCCTGTGACCAGTAGTACTAAGGCTCTAGATGTAACCCGAGTTTGAACTGTAAATTGTGTGAAAGCCAAAACCGCAGTTTGTAGAAGCCTAATGCTCAGTGGGCCTCTGTAGCCAGCCCCCAACAATAAAGAGAAGGAAGTATGAAGAGTGTCTTGAGTTTAATTCAGTTTTAACTTGCTATTCAGATTTATTTGCTTATGCAAAGCACACAAAAAATATTCTGAGAAAGATAAGACAAAAATCTTAGAAGTTCAAGGTCTTTAATAAAAGCACAAAGTATGAAATATGTTAGGATATTAAAATACACAATATACTGCACCCTAATAATCTTTTTACTAGTATTAGTATTCATTATAGGACTGGGTGTGGTGGCTTATGCCTGTAATTCCAGCACTTTGGGATGCTGAGGTGGAGGATCACTTGAGCCCAGGAATTCTAGACCAGCCTGGGCAACATATCAAAACCTTGTTTCCACCAAAACAAACAAACAAACAAAAAATTGGCTGGGTCTGGTGGCCATGTCTGTAGTCTCCTCTACTTGGATGCTGAAGTGGAAGGATCGCCTGAGCTAGGAGTTCAAGACTGCCATAAGCTGTGATTGTTGTGATCATGTCACTGTACTCCAGCCTGGGTGACAGAGTGAGACCCTGACTCACACAAGAATTCATTATAGAATAATTAATCTTTCTTTATCGTCTACTTGGCTAAAAATCTATACTCCAGGGACAAGGTATTCAATAGCAAGAACCATAAGAAATGTTAGAATCAAACATTTCTCCTACACTTATGCTTTCCTTTCGTTTTAGTGATTTGGACAATGCTGACAAGAAAATCAGACAAGGAATATCTGATTCATATTTGAAAGAACCAAGATGGAGTCAATAAACCCAAAAAGCAGCCACTTTGACACTGCCTAGTTCTGTCGTATTCTCTTAACATTACCCAGCTTGCCCTCTAATCAAGGACAGAACTAGTTTCTCAGAGGTAGTTATTGATAATTGTTTTACAACCCCTCCCCAGATTGTGTTGTAAACAAGTTAACCTAACCATCCCTTCTTGACCTTCATGACAGATAGACCTCATCAACAATCATGTGACTAACCCACCCATCTGCCTGCCCTCCAATACTTGTGCTCACCAGCCCCTTTGTGATGACATGAAAAAAACCACCACCCAATCACCTTAACAGCCTACCCCATCACAGGGAAGGTTTAAAAGCATTCAACCTCAAGCAGCTGTTTGCCATTGCTGTGCTAAGCTCTGGTCTGGCCATGTGGCTCTTTGAGCTTTGGTCGCCATTGTTATCCTAAGCTTTGGCCCCCTCCCCTACTCTGGGAAGCTGAATCTCTCTCTCTTTCTCTAATTTATTTTCTAAATAAATTGTATTTTCCAATTTAACTTCTGTGCAATTCTTTGTATCTTTTGCATGGCACCAGATCACAGAACACCCCTCCCCCCCCAAACTTTCTGGTCTGACTGATATTTTGGAGACCCTGTTGGGATTTTGATTTTGACCTAAACATATTCTTTTTTTTGAGTTGGAGTTTCACTTCGTCACCCTGGTTGGAGTGCAGTGGCATGCCCACAGCCACCCTAGTGACAACCTGCTGGACTCCAGTGGTCCTTCTGCCTCAGCCTTCCAAGTAGCCAAAACTACAGGTGCAAACTACCTAGTCCGGCTAGTTTTTGATTTATTGTAGAGATGAGGTCTCGCCAAGTTGCCCAGGCTGGTCTCAAACCCATGGACTCAGGCAATCGTCTCGCCTTGGCCTCCCAAAGTGCTGAGATTACTGGCTTGAGCCACCATGCCTGGCTGGCCTAACAATATTCTTGAGACAGAGGCAAAGACTCAGCTATCTACATTTATTTCACAACAAAGCAAAAGCAACAGGTCCATGACTTGAGAAAAACTGTAGGTTCTTTTCTGACATAACCTAAAAGAGCTCTGTACATAATATGTTCAGAAAATATGTGTGCATAAACTGAGTGTCGTTTCCACTCATTGTTCATTAAAATGACAAAGCGAGTAAAGTAAGGTCAAGAAAATTGCCAACTTGGAAGGAACTCCTGGAAGGTTTAGGCTAACGATAAAAAGAACAAAATTAGAGCCAGAAGTTGCAAGACAAACCCTCGCTAAGCCTTTATAAATGGCAGCAAGTTTCCTTGTGTGCAGGTGAGATTATGTGGAAGTACTGGGTCAGCTTTTGGCTGAGGCTCTGGGTATGAGTCTGGAAGGTGACATGCCACTTCTGACAGCTCTTGTACTTCCACAACCATTGCCCAGCATGAGGGGAGTCCCCTTGCAATGTTAGGAGGGTTGAGGATGAAGGCATCACTGCAGGGCATAGGCAAGGTCATATAATGTCCTATGTATAACATTCTGCTTCTGAAAGATGGAGCTTCCTGGCTCCCTTTTTCCTTCCCAGTCTGGTGTTGACAGGAACAGGACAGTCAGGGACAGAAGGCCTAGAACGAATCGCATTGACATGAACTCAACACAAACCACATGTTCACAGCTGATTTCAACTTTGTATTTCTTAAAGGAAATCAAAGACATAATCTACTTTCTTCAACAATTAAATGGGTCTTTTGTCAGGATTTAAGAAGGACATACACCCTTAGGGAAAATGATACTCCCTCACTCCCAGTTTGTTCTCTTTGCCTACACTTTTTTTTTGTTTGTTTTTTGAGTTGGAGTCTCACTCTATCGCCCAGACTGGAGTGCAGTGGCCGCTCCCGGCCACCGCAGCCTCGACCTGCTGGGCTCTGGCGATCCTTCCACCTCAGCCTTCCAAGTAGCTGGAACTACAGGTGCACGCTACCATGCCTGGCTAATTTTTTTGATTTATTGTAGACATGAGGTCTCACCAAGTTGCCCAGGTGGGTCTCGAACCCGCGGGCTCAGGCAATCCACTCACCTCAGCCTCCCAAAGGCGCGGGATTACAGGCTGAGCCACCGAGCCCAGCTTGCCTACACTTTCGATGATGTAAAAAACATGTTTTCCCCCCTCTAATATATTTTAGTTTGCTATAAATAAATTATTTATAAAGATAAAAGTTGGTAACATTTGCTTCTAGAAGTTATTTTAAAGCTGTGAATTTAAAGTGAATTTAATCAGTATCAGTTTAGTCTATTACATCCTTAAGCCTCAGAAATTATAAGAGAATTATGACAACCCCCAACTAAATTAAATTTAGGTTGGGTCAGGTCTAGAAAATTTTATTTTTGATTAGCAGAAAGGTTCTTATTAAAGTGCTCACTATTATGCTGTCCGTTGGCTATCTTACATAGAAGAGGCTTTCATTAAAATCACTTCTCGATTTTCTAGTGTGATTTCAAATTTTAGATAACACTACATGAAACATAGTCTTTTTTCTCATCCCAGAATCCCCGACCCACAATCTACCTCAAAAATAAATAAATAAAAATTTTAAAGGAACCAACTGATTGGGTATTGGAGAAAGGGCACATTCCCTACTCTTTTCTCCTGACCTGTATTTTCAGACATGTCTGCTTTTATTCACCAAGCTATTCTGCCTCCATTCCGAGGCTTTACCGTATACATTATAAAGGAGATCTGCTTTCTTTTATCATGTGAACATAGAACACCATAGGATAATTCATTACAATACTCATTGTCTCCTTAAATAATACCAAAAATTACAAAAGTATTTAATACAGGGATTCATCTTTAAAATACTCTACAAATCTAAGCTAATTTGCCATTGTAACTCTCCAAGAATGGCTATTATCCTCCCTTTACAAAGGGTGAGCTAAAAGGTTAAGCGAAGAGCTTAAGGTCACTGAATAAGTGAATACTATTTCTGGGAGTAGATCACAAGAGTGCCAGGTTCCTGCCTTTAGGCTCTAATTAGAAACCACATTTATAAGAATGGCCCATAGAAAAGTCTGAATAAGGATACATTTTATTAAAGGTGCTTTCTCCTCTTTGAAAATAATGACAAAAAATATCCAACAGAACTACTGAATTTTTCAATATATTTTCTTTAATACGTCTATTATAGAACACTTAAAATATATAGAAATAGGTGAAGAATAAAAAAGTCACCCACCATTCAGAGATGATAATTAACATTTTATGTACATTTATATTTTGTGTACATACCTTTTTATTTTAAAAAGTTAAGAACATGCTTGAGTTGAGTTTCGTAAACTGCTTTGTTCACTGAAAGTATATATATCTTTCTGTGTGTGTAAACATATTTCTATGTCAACTGATTTTTTCCTGATAGCAAAGGCAAAGTATCAGAAATAAACAAAAAATAGGCAGAATAGAACCAGAGGTACAAGTTGAAGACATTAGCAAATGTTTGATAAATTAGCAAATGTTAAAAGTAAGTTTGGGACCAGAAAAACAAAGGGTTTGAATGCTGACCAAAGAAATTTGAACTTGATAAGCGAAGTCTTCACTCTCAAACCTGAATACCCATACCCTTGAGTACATACTTGTAATTTTATCCAGTTCTAAGAAATTAAAAACATAACGGGCAATCATCACAGCAAACACTGGTTGAGAACTTCCTATGTGCCAGGCCCTTCACACACCACCTTCCGTGGGGTCTAAAGCTTGTGCAGTTGAGGAGGGTATAGGGTAACTCTAAGAAAAAGCATACAAAATTGTGAAGACAAAATGAAGTATAAAAGTGAGAATTTATTTAGAATCAGAAAAGAAATATTTAAAATTTTAAATAGCTGACAAAACAGAGAATGTGCATTTTATAGTATATAAATCACATCTCAAAACAATTTACTCTTTCCTATTTGATTTTTTTATTTTATCCAGGCTGGAATGCAGTGGCTCAATCATAGCTCACTGTACTTCAAACTCCTGTGCTCAGGCAATCCTCCTACCTCAGTCTTCCTGGGGTTGCAGGTTACCACTTCTGGTTTTTTTTGTTTGTTTGTTTTTGTTTTTGTTTTTGTTTTTGAGTTGGCGTCTCACTCCGTCGCCCAGACTGGAGTGCAGTGGCCGCTCCCGGCCACCGCAGCCTCGACCTGCTGGGCTCCGGCGATCCTTCCGCCTCAGCTTTCCGAGTAGCTGGAATTACAGGCGCGTGCTACCACACCCGGCTGATTTTTTGGTTTATTGTAGAGATGAGTTCTCGCTTGCCCAGGCGGGTCTCGAACCCGCGGGCTCAGGCAATCCACTCACCTCAGCCTCCCAAAGGCGCGGGATTACAGGCTGAGCCACCGAGCCCGGCTCTTT
>CAUYQG010011671.1:0-10411 GCA_963574415.1 Tarsius wallacei
ACCACAAAATACTTTCCGTATGGTCTCCCTTCTTCAGCCTTACTCTGTCACCCAGGCTGGAGGGCAGTGGCACGATCACACCTCATAGTAACCTCGAGCTTCCAAGTTCAGGTGATCCTTCCTCTTCAGCCTCCCAAGTAAGTAGCTACGTACAACTGTGTGCCACCACACCTGGCTAATTGTTTTTATTTTGTAGAAGCGAAGTCTCGCTAGGTTCCCCTGGCTGATCTTAAACTCCTGGACTCAAACAATCCTCTTGCCTTAGCATCCCAAAGTGTTAGGATTACAGGCATGAGCCACTGCACCCAGCTGGTTTTGTTTTTAACTGCTAATGCATTTTCCTGTTTCTAATTGCTCTGTAACTGGTTTGACCAAGCATGTTGTGGGCACAATGCCACATAGATTCTCTCAGATTGCATGGCACTAGTTTAAAAAAAAAGTTTGACGTTTGAGAGGCTAGACAGGCTTCACAAACTTTAAGGTGTAGATAATAATCATCTGGAATTCTTGCTAGAATGCAGATTCTGACTGGGCTCGGTGGCTCAGCCTGTATGTAATCCTGCGCCTTGGGAGGCCGAGGTGAGTAGATTGCCTGAGCCCGCGGGTTCGAGACCCGCCTGGGCAACTTGGTGAGACCTCATCTCTACCATAAATCAAAAAATTAGCTGGGCGTGGTGGTGTGTGCCTGTAGTTCCAGCTACTTGGAAGGCTGAGGCAGAAGGATGGCTGGAGCCCAGCAGGTTGAGGCTGCGGTGGCCAGGAGCGTGCCACTGCACTCCAGTCTTGGCGACGGAGTGAGACTCCAACTCAAAAAAAAAAAATGCAGATTCTGACTCAGGCCTGGGTGGGTCCTGAGATTCTACATTTCTAGCAAGTGCCTAGGAGATACAGTTGTTCTTGGTATCCTTCTCATACTGAGTAGCAAAGGATAGCAGAGAGTTAGATCCACACAGAGCTAGAGAACTGAATGTTCTTTTTTTTTTGAGTTGGAGTCTCACTCTGTCGCCCAGACTGGAGTACAGTGGCCGCTCCCGGCCACCGCAGCCTCGACCTGCTGGGCTCCGGCCATCCTTCCGCCTCCACCTTCCAAGGAGCTGGAACTACAGGCGCGCGCTACCATGCCCGGCTGATTTTTTGATTTATTGTAGAGATGAGGTCTCACTTGCCCAGGCGGGTCTCGAACCCGCGGGCTCAGGCAATCCACTCACCTCAGCCTCCCAAAGGCGCGGGATTACAGGTTGAGCCACCGAGCCCAGCTGAGAACTGAATTTTGCTCTGAAGGAAAACTTCTACAAGACTAGCTCTGCCAAGAAAGGTGAGTGCACTCTGTGAGAGACATTCCTTTCTTAAAAAAACATCAGGAAGGCTGGATGTGATGGCTCACACCTATAATCCCAGAACTTTGAGAGGCTGAAACAGGATAGCTTTATAGCAGGAATTTGAGACAAGCCTAGCCAGATAGCAAAACCTCATCTCTACAAAAAAATGTAAAACCTGGCCAGGCATGGTGGCATGCACCTGTAGTACCAACTAATTGGGAGGCTGAAGTGGGAGGATCACTTGAGCCCAGGAGTTACAATAAGCTATGATCGCACCATTACACTCCAGGATGGGTGACACAGTGAGACCTTATCTCTAAAAAAATTCAAAAAATGAAATTAAAAACCTTGGGGGAGACGGAGTTCAGGTTTTTCCCAAGTCACATGACACTGATGAATTTCTTTTATATCTTTGAATTTCTTCCCTCTCTAGGATATCTGTCATTCAGTGGATTAATGTTAATTCCACTGGATATTTCCTGGATCCCTTAAAATGTGGGTAAAAGAAAGGGGTTTGATTCCTGAGGTGGGATCCAGCAAATTTTGGTCTAGCAGCTGTTTATTTCAATAAAGTCCTCTGATAATACACCTTTAAGACAAGGAGTTCTAGCAGGCACAGTGCCTTACACCTGTAATCCAGGCACTTTTGGGGGCAGAGCAAGAGGATTACCAGAGCCTAGGGGTTGGAGATCAGTCTGGGCAACACGGTGAGACCTCATCTCTACAATAAATCAAAAAATGAGCTGGGCATGGTGGTGCATGCCTGTAGTTCCAGCTACTTGGAAGGCTGAGGCAGAAGGATCGTCTAAACTCAGCTGGTCAGGGCTGCGGTGACCATAAGCGTGCCACTGCACTTTAGCCTTAGCCTGAGTGACAGAGTGACTCTGACTCC
Source organism: Tarsius wallacei (assembly GCA_963574415.1). Taxonomy (NCBI): domain Eukaryota; kingdom Metazoa; phylum Chordata; class Mammalia; order Primates; family Tarsiidae; genus Tarsius; species Tarsius wallacei. The sequence goes on from CAUYQG010011671.1 coordinate 2,212, forward strand.
AAAAAAAAAAAAAAAAAGAGAGAGAGAGAGAGAGAGTTCTGAGGCCAGGATGAAAGAAAGCACTGGCTGGAGAAACAGTGACCAAAGCCATTCAATCTTCACCTCTGACTGGGTGTGGTGGCTCACCCCTAGAATCCCAGCACTTTGGGTGGCCGACGCGAGAGGACTGCCTGAGCCTACGGGTTCAAGACCAGCCTGAGCAACTAGGCAAGACTTCATCTCTACAATAAATCAAAAAGTTAGCTGGGCAGGGTGGTGCATGCCTGTAGTTCCAGCTACTCGGAAGGCTAAGGTGGAAGGATCACCTGAGTCCAGCAGGTCGAGGCCGCGGTGGCCGTGAGCATGCCACTGCACTCCAGCCTGGGTGACAGAGTGAGACATTGACTCCAAAACAAAAAACAAAAAAAAGAGAGGGAGATCTGAGGCCAGGATGAAAGAAATCACTGGCTGAAGAAATAGTGACCACAGCCATTCATTCGTCACTTCTGTGGTGGTGGGTGTGGATATGCAGGTGCCCAGCAAGACCCGACAGCAATATCCCTCAAAGTTAGTTATGACTCAGGCAACCAAGGAGGCCACATCAGTGCCCAGCTGCCAGGATGAGAAAATGACAGTCAAAGGAAAAAAATAAGGGTGGGCCCCAGTGAAGAGACAAAATGTGCCTTCATTTCATCAGCAGCTCAGATCAGCAGGGCACATTACCCAGCCCTTGGCTGGTGTTCTGGAAGATTCAGATTAGAGACGTGGGTCAAAACAACTCAACGCTGCACACCGCTCTTCTGGAAACCCAGGGCAAAATCTACCACTTGCCGCTCCAAACGATGTTGTTATTACCGCTGAGGGCTTCCTGTCTGTGTTTGTTCTTCTGAGCCAACCTTTGTCCTCACAACCCAGACACTACTTTTCCTGGTAGCACACTCTGAGTTCTAGAAAGATAACAAAAAAATGAGTAACTGGAGGCTCAGGGAGAGATGATGACTGCCCATATGCAAAACCACAGGGCCCGGCCACCAGGTAGAGGCCCGCACTTGGAAACAGAAAGTATAAATCCTGGCGTTTCCAGAAACCAAACTCACTGGGACCCTCCAACACCAACCGGGCCTCTGCCTTCCTGGGACCTGACCTATGACTCTCTAATGTTGACCGCAGAAGCCCTATGGTTGTTCTCACTGCAGCAGTTGGGAGAGAGGCGTGGGGTGGGAAATGATTTTTTTTAAAACCCTGATGCTTTTGAAGTCTGAGTTGAAACAGGGAGAAGGGAAGAAGCTGAGAAAAGCCGGAACCATTAGGGAAGCTGACTCAGAGGGGAGGGTTTTCAGTTTCAACTGCACGTCGGCATAAAAGTCTCTCTCTCCAATCAGTTCCGCCGTTTTCACACATGGAGCTGTCTGACAGCCTAAAAATAAGAGGTTAAGGTGGAACATTATCTTTTTTTAAATACAACCCCCTCTGGGAATGGTAATAAGCCATCAGCCATTCACCCATGGTTGCGAATTAGTTTAATTTAGTGAGTGAGAATTAGTGTGGGGGGAATTTAGACAGCAAGTTATCATCAGCCCAAGCCTTTGTTTTACTCAGGAGGAAATCTGTGCTCCAGAGAGAGGGAGTATTCTTGCTCATGAACACACAGGAGGCAAATGGCAGAATGAGGCTGCCTACATTCCACTTGGTCCCCTCTTTGATCATCCAATTCATGCTCTCCTGGCGCCAATTATGGCTAACTTATTTAAAATAGTCCAGCGGGACACATGGCTCACTCCTGTAATCCCAGCACTTTGGAAGGATGAGAAAATGTCGGGAGAATTGCTTGAGTCCAGGAGTTCAAGACCAGCCAGGGCAACATAGCGAGAACTCGTTTCTTTTTTTCTTTTTCTTTTTTTTTTTGAGTCGGAGTCTCACTCTGTCGCCCAGACTGGAGTGCAGTGGCTGCTCCCGGCCACTGCAGCCTCGACCTGCTGGGCTCCGGCGATCCTTCCGCCTCCGCCTTCCAAGTAGCTGGAACTACAGGCGCACGCTACCACGCCCGTTAATTTCTTGATTTATTGTAGAGATGAGGTCTCGCCAAGTTGCCCAAGTGAGTCTCGAACCCACGGGCTCAGGCAATCCACTCACCTCAGCCTCCCAAAGCGTGGGATTACAGGCTGAGCCACCCAGTCTGGCTGAGAACTTGTTTCTATTGGAAAAAAAAAAATTAGCATGGAGACATCTGCCTGTAGTCATTGTTATTCAAGTGGCTGAGGCAGGAGGATCTTTTCAGCCTAAGAGTCTGAGGCTGCAGTGAGCTATGATTGTGCCACTGCACTCTGGCCTGGACAAGAGAGCAAGATCCTGTCTCTAAAATAAATAACCAAGTATTTTTTATATTTAAAAATTTATTTATTTATTATAAGGATGTGGGGTACAATTCAGGGTTAGGTATACAAACATTATTTTTGTTGTTTTTTTTTTTTTTTTGAGTTGGAGTGTCACTCTGTCGCCCAGACTAGAGTGCAGTGACCGCTCCCGGCCACCGCAGCCTCGACCTGCTGGGCTCCGGTGATCCTTCCACTCAGCCTTCCAAGTAGCTGGAACTACAGGCGTGCGCTACCACGCCCAGCCAATTTTCTGATTTATTGTAGAGATGGGGTCTCGCCAAGTTGCCCAGGTGGGTCTCGAACCCGCGGGCTCAGGCAATCCACTCACTTCGGCCTCCCAAAGCGCGGGATTACAGGCTGAGCCACCAAGCCCAGCACAAACATTATTTTTTGAGTTGGCATCTCACTCCATCGCCCAAGCTGGAGTGCAGTGACATGGATGCTCACAGGCATCGCAGTCTTGACCCGCTGGGCTCTGGCAATCCTGCTGCCTCAGCCTTCCAAGTAGCTGGAATTACAGTCACACGCTACCACGCCCGGCTAAATTTTTATTTATTGTAGAGATGAGGTCTCGCCAAGTTGCCCAGGCTGGTCTCGAACCCACAGGCTCAGGCAATCCACTCACCTCCCAAAGTGCTGGGATGACAGGCTGAGCCACAGAGCCCGGCCAACAAATATTTTTTAAGACTAATATCAAAAAAATAAAATAGTAGTTTATTGACAGTCTCCTACATGCCAAGTGCACAACACAATAGATGTGACCTTCACCTCCTGGAGTTTATGGTCTCCTTGAGGAGCCTGATAAGTGCATACAAAATCAAGAACCACACCCTAATACATGAAGCAACTACAGCCGGTATGTTGTGAAGAAAGAAAAAACAATAAATCAAAAAATTAGCCAGGCGTGGTAGCGCACGCCTGTAATTCCAGCTACTCGGAAGGCTGAGGCGGAAGGATCGCCGGAGCTGACGGAGTGAAACTCCAACTCAAAAAACAAAAACAAAAATGAAAATGAAAATAAGGAATAGAGATCAAGAAGGGGGTGAAATGTTTTAGAAGCCTCAAGGCATTTCAGCTGGAATCTGGAAGATCAAAGGGAGTCAACGTAGGACAAGTGCTAATAAATACAAAAGCTCCAGGAAAGAAAGCTGCGGGTGATTCAGTAACTGACAGGAGGTCAAGGTACTTGGATGTTGAACTTCAAAGATCTGGGTTCAAACTCAGGCTCCGTTACCTATCAGCTCTGTGGCCTACGCACCTTAGCTCTGGGGTTTTGAGGTCATAAGAGATAGTGAGTGGTTAGATATATTGTCAACGTCTAATGACCTTTGAGATTAGAATCCATTTCCATTTCACTTGATTCTGCTTTGGATACTTTTTGCTGTTTCATATGTTAGACAGTGACATTTTTCAGTTCTGAAAAATATTTTTAAAAAAACTATTATTCTCACACTGACTTTCTGAACTCTAATACTTGAACACTGCTAACTCTGTGACTTCATTTCAGGATATTGACAGGGTTCCAATCATACACTGTATCTTTATTTCATTGTCCCGTTACCTGGTAATACTGAAGAATATACCAATTCACCTGATTCTGAGTTTAATATCACACTTTGCTCTATATTTTTATTTCTGCTGCCACTAACAAATGCTAGCGTCTGTTCGTTTCTCTCTTTTTCTATTTTTATTTTTATTTTTTATTTCATTTTTTGTTGTTGTTGGAGTCTCACTCTGTCGCCCAGGTTGGAGGGCAGTGGCACGCTCACTGCTGGGCAGCCTCTACCTGCTGGGCTCCGGTGATCCTTCCGCCTCACCCTTCCAAGTAGCTGGAACTACAGGAGCATACAACCACACCCAGCTAATTTTTTTATTTATTGTAGACACGAGGTCCCGCCAAGTTGCCCTGGTGGGTCTCGAACCCACGGGCTCACGGACATATTGTGTAGTGGTGGGGATTGGGTCTCAAGTGGCCCATTTCCCAGATAGTGAATATTGTATCCAATAGGTACTTTCTGAGGCCTAAATCTCCTCCTCGCCTCCCCCCTTATTGGTGTCCCCAGTGTCTATCATTTCCATCTTTGTGGCCATTTAGTTCCAGCATGTGAGTGAGAACATGCGGTGTTTTGCTTTCTGTTTCTGTGTCCGTTCACTTAGAATGGTAATCTCCAGCTCCTTCCATGTGGCTGCAAAGGACATGATTTCATTCTATGCTACGGCTGCGTAGTATTTCATGGTATATATCGATACCACATTTTCTTTACCCAGTCATTCATTGGTGGACACTAAGATTCACTCCATGATTTTGCTATTGTGAATAGTGCTGCAGGAAACATATGAGTACAGCTATATATATATATTTTTTGAATTGAAGTCTCACTCTGTTGCCCAGGTTGGAGTGCAATGGCACGCTCATGGCCACTGCAGCCTCGACCTGCTGGGCTCAGACGATCCTTCCGCCTTAGCCTTCCAAGTAGCCAGAATTACAGGCACACACTACCACATCTGGCTGATTTTTGATTCATTGTATAGACGAGGTCTTGCCAAGTTGTCTGGGCTGGTCTCGAACTCACGGTCTCAGGCAATCCACTCACTTCGGCCTCTCAAGCCTCTGTTAGTTTCTTAAATTGCCAATTAGAGATGGAATGAAATGGATACCATGTGGAGATCACTGGACAAGCTCAAAGCAAAATTTATTTTATTATTTTATTCATCTATTTTTATGTGCATGAGTCACATAAGGATGGCTGCTTCCCCATCCAATCTTTCTTTGTTATTTATTTTAATCTTAAATTGATTTATAATACACAGACAGATGACAGTGTGATATATTTTCGCAAATTATTACACCCAGGCAGACAGTAGGACCCAGACTTATCAATACCCCAGAGACTCTTCTATGATCACTTATATTAAAAACCTTTCATTGGGGAGGCTGAGGTGCCCAGGCAGGTTCGAGACCCGCCTGGGCAACCTGGCGAGACCTCATCTCTACAACATATGAAAAATTAGCTGGGCGTGGTAGCGCGCGCCTGTAGTTCCAGCTACTTGGAAGGCTGAGGCGGAAGGATCGCCGGAGCCCGGAAGGTCGAGGCTGCTGTGGCCGGGAGCGGCCACTGCACTCCAGTCTGGGCGACAGTGAGACTCCAACTCAAAAAAAAAAGTGTTCCTTTTGGAAGTAGAGTCACTGGAGAGAGGATGAGGGGTAGGATGATCACACCACTGAGTGTTTAGCTGAGGCAGGTGTTTATCTTGACCAACTCCTTAGAGAGTAACTAACATGGGGAACAGTGAGTAAACTCTGGGTGGAATATCCGGACTTCACTTTGTGACATCTGAAGTTTTACGTGTTTGTGACATAGTCAAGGCTCGGTGTCAAGTGGATGACCCAAAGCATGACAGCAGAACAGACCCAGAGCCTCGGGACACAGAGTAGAAACAGGCTTCCAAGTAACCCAACGCCCTTATGGGAGTCAGAGGGAGGCGGCTGCACATGGTCAGTCAGTTCTGAAGAGTGAACCAGTGGTGGAATGGAGGCAACCTCGTGTGGAGTGAGCCACGGGGCTTAGGACTACCCGGGAGAAACAGGACTCAGAGTTAGGGGAAGGCATGGATGGGCTTTTGACAAAGGCACCTGCAGAAACCCGTAGTCTAAAAAAAACCTATTTATTGACTCTTTGCAAAGTAGGTGGCCTCCCTAGGGGAAGCGTGGAATGTCACTTAACAGGAGAGAGAGGGAGTGACTACTGTAAGGTTTGGGCTTCCAGCTGGGAGATTCTGAGCAGGGACCAGGGAACCTGGTCAGGTTTTGTGGGCAGGATTAGGAGAAGGGAGATTAGGGGGTTTATTTGCTGTCAGGGAGTGAGGGTACTTCAGCAGCTGCACATCTCCAGTGTAGACACGTGTAGCAAAGTGTGTCTGGTGCCATCACTGGTAAGAAAAGAGTAGTGATTCAAAGAGGTAGTTACATCATTTTGTAGCTGCCGCATGACCTTGGGAGGAACTTGATCTCCTGTTAAGGCTCTGGCTTGGCTTTATGCGTGCCTGTTCTCACAGCCTGGTTAACGAGGTGGCTGCTTTTTCCTTTCTCAGTGTGAGTTGGTGTTCAGTTTTTAGTTCCGGGTAAGTTCTCCCTCTTTCAGAAGCAGGCAAAGTGGCCATGCTCATGGACATGGCTGCTTACGGGATGAAAACAGGTCAAGCCTGCACCATGGCAAACCCTGGACGGGCCGGGCAAGGGGTGCCTATGGGCAGATGCTTGGCAGGTATCTTTGTTTTCTCAGCAACAGGGAGAGGGACGATGATGGTGCTGCTTGCCCCTTTCTGCTGTGTGCTCTTCCAACCAGAAATCGATCCCAGTAAATCACACGTGATGTGCACAAGGTTTTATAGAAAGATGTTCATCACCACTTTGTTTATGCTACTTGGCTGTCAATTATTTTTGCTATGTATTTTGAGGTTCCCGAAAAAAATGAACTCAGTCTCCCTCTTGTTTAGGGTCATATATTTTAATATCATTATTTTTTTCTTCAAAGTTTTTGACTAAATTCTGTTTTAGATTTGAGTTCCTTCCTCCAATGGAGTTTCAATTTCAACTCTATAACAAGCTAGATTCAGTCTCTCCTTGATTTCTATGTATTTTAAACACATTTGTGTGTGAAGAACAATCTTCCTTGGGGTTTTGAGAAGCTTAGTCCATTTACCATGTTCAACTCATCTAAAATAGACTTTCTTGTTTTCACGAACTTTCCATCTCTCCGTATCCATTCCTTCCAGACCCCTTCCTGTGCAGGGTTCTGGACCCTTCTATTCATCTCTAGACCAGAGGACAGAACCTAGGTTTTAGTCATCCTCAAAGGGTTTGTGTGTAGAATGCTAGGCCTGTTGAATTTTTACAGGAAAAATCATTTTACCTTTCTATTTATTAACCTTGCAATTATTAGTAGTACCTATAGCTTTGTGAGCAACAGAAATGTCTTTGACCCCTGTTATTATGTTTTAAAAGTTGTAGGAATTTTGAAGTGTTACTTACCTCGTCACTTCTTTGAAATTACGGTGTTGAACGAAATCAGTACATCCTATGAATCACCTTCTACAAGAGCTTTGGAATTGCAGGTGCTGGAACCCTCTGACTTCTCACAGAAACAAAGATCTGAGTATCACATGTTCTCACTCATATAATGGACCTTGATCATCCAACGTATTACCATAAGAAAATGACTGACAGTGGTGGGAAACTATGGTGGGGAGGGGTAGGGAGATGGGATTAATGGCAGTAAATATCTGTCTGGGGACGGGGAGACACTTCTTATCAACAAGGGCGCCTGAACCAAGCATATTTGTATACCTAACCCTTAACTGTACCCCACGATATCATAATAAAAAATATTGATTATAAAAAAAAGAAATTATGGTGTTAATTAGACCCACCCCCATATGTGTTTATTTAAAGTATAAATTAAAAATCTCATCTATCTTGATATAGTTGATTTTCTTCATAATTCTCTGTACTTTATTTTATTCATTTAAAAGCAGTGTTGCCGGGCTCGGTGGCTCAGCCTGTAATCCCGCACCTTTGGGAGGCTGAGGTGAGTGGATTGCCTGAGCCCGTGGGTTCGAGACCCGCCTGGGCAACTTGGCGAGACCTCATCTCTACAATAAATTAAAAATAAATAAATAAATAAAAATAAAAGCAATGTTATGAGAAGAGGTCCATGTGTGACAGCTGTGGGATTCTTCCTCTGAGGCACTGAGTAGACAACATTCCTCCCGGGGTTTCCTCAGAAGAGAGGGGAACTTCCCCGTGGGAATAAATTGTCCAGGGAACAAAATAGATGAGTTGTAGA
>CAUYQG010011676.1:0-15313 GCA_963574415.1 Tarsius wallacei
GATGACTCCATGGCCCACTGGTTCCTCTCTGTTAGACAGTCTCAGAATTCTAGGAATGAGACCGGCCATCCAATTATTGGATACACAAGTACTGTCACGAAGGGTGTTGTCTCACCCCTCTCTGCCACTATGAGAAAAGCAACTCACACACTGCCAGTGTGGAGTGTCCTGCTCTGGAACTGCCAAGGACTTTGAGAGTGATGGAATCAAGGAAGTCCAGCTCAGCAGCCACCCACAGGCTGTGTGCAAAGGCTGGAGCAGACCATGGCCACCTCTGGACCCTCAATGGGGAGACCCACTGCATTCACTCTGCTTCTGATCCAACCCTGTGAGCCGTCTTACTACATTTATCTCTGGGGTGTGAGTGACAATTGGCCCTAGTTGAATCCCCTCACATCAAGAACATAACTTCTAGAATTAAATGGACCCAAGTTCTGATCCTGGTTGTACCACTTACTGAATGATCCTGGGGCAAAAAATTTCACTCCTCTGAGCCTCAGTGTCTTCATCTGTAAAATGGGGATTATGGGGGCATTGCCTTGATTGTTAAAAAATGCAAATGTAGCTGAACCTGGAAGACATTATGGTAAGTGAAATAAGCCAGATGCAGAAAGACAAATACTGTATGATCTCACTTACATGTGGAGTCTAAAAAAAGTAAGCGTCAAGTATGCAGAGATAGAGAATAAAACAGGGGCAGGTGGGGTGGGAAATAGGGCGATATAGGTCAAAGGAAACAAAGTAGCAGATATGGAGGATGAAGAAGACTAGAGACCTCACGGACAATGCAAGGACTGCGGTTAATCGAGTTGCATATTTGGAACTGTTGCTCAAAGAGTAGAGTTTTGGTGCTTTTGCCACATACACACAAATAGGTAACTATGAGAGACGATGGATTTGTTAATCTGCTTGAAGATAGTAGCCATTTCAATATATATATGTTAAAACATCATGTTAGGCCGGGCGTAGTGTTTATGCCTGTAACCCCAGCATTTGAAAGACCGAGGAGGGAGGATTGCTTGAGTCCAGGGGTTTGAGACTGGCCTGGGCAACTTGGCAAGACCTCATCTCTACAAAAAATAAAAAAATTAGCCAGGCGTGGTGGTATGTGTCTGTAGTTCCAGCTACCCCACAGGCTGAGACCGAAGGATGGCCTGAGCCCAGGAGGTTGAGGCTGTGGTGAGTCATGACTGCGTCAATGCACTCCAACCTGGGTGACAGTCAGAACCTGTCACAAAAAAGCAAAACAAAACAAAACAAAAAATCCTAAAAAACTCTATCTTGTACACTTTAAAAACATATAATCCATTTTTTATTAGTATAAACTTGTGGGTGCAAGATTTTGTTACATGTGCAGATTGTGTAGTGGTTAACTCAGGGCTCTTAGGGTACCCATCACCTGAATAACATACATTGTACTCACCAAGTCACTTCTTATCATCCACCCCCTCCCACCCAATCCCCCTTCTGAGTCTTCATCGTGTGTCATTCTACTCTCTACATCCACGTGTACACATTTCTTAACACTTATATGGTGAGAACATGTGATATTTGACTCTCTCTGTTTAGCTTATTTTACTTATGATAATGGCCTCCAGTTCCTTCCATGTTGCTGCAAAACACGATTCCATTCTTTTTATATGGCTGAATAGTATTCCATTGTATACATAAATACCACATCTTTAGCCAATCATCTGTTGGTGGGCATTTAGGTCGATTCCATATCTTTGCTATTGTGAATAGTGCTGCAACAAACATACAAGTGTAGGCATCTTTTTGATATGTTGACTTCTTATCCTCTGAGTAGATGATTGCTAGATCTAACAGTAGATCAATTTTTAGTTCATTGAGCATCTCCATACTGTTTCCCATAGAGATTGTACTATGTTACATTCCCACCAACAGTATGTAACAGTTTCTTTTTCTCCAAATCCTTGCCACCATCTGTTATTTCTGTCTTTTTTTTTTTTTTTTGAGACATTGGCTCTGTTGCTCATGCTGGATTGCAATGATGAAATCATAGTTCATCTCATCTTCAAACTCCTGTGCTTGTGATCCTCCTGGTATTCCAGGTATATACCACCATGCATGACTAAATCTTTTAAAGTCCATTTTTGTAGAGGCACTGTCTCACTTGTTGTTCAGGCTGGTCTTCAACTCCTGGCCTCAAGTGATCCTCCCACCTTGGCCTCCCAAAGTGCTGGGATTAAAGGTATGATTACCACAACCAGCCAATTTTTTTGTCTTTTTAATAATATTCATTCTGACTGAGGTAAGATGATATCTCATTGTGGTGTTAATTTACATTTTTCTGATGATTAATGATGCTGAGCATTTTTTAAAATACCTGTTGGCCATTTATATGTCTTCTTTTGAAAAAGTGTCTATTCGTGGAGAACAAAACTGGAGGCATCACATTATCGGACTTCAAATTATATTACAAGATTATAGTAACCAAAACAGCATGGCACTGATATAAAAATAGACACATAGATCAATGGAACAGAATAGACCAAAGCCACCTATATATCCCCTTCAACAAATAGTGCTGAGAAAATTAAATTGCCATATACAGAACAATGAAACTGGATATCTATCTGTCATCATGTACAAAAATCAACTTAAGATGGATAATCAATGTAAGACCCAAAATAAAAATACTAGAAGGAAACCTAGGGAAAACTCCTCTGGACGTTGGTCTAGGCAAATAATTTATGACTAAGCTCTCAAAAGCACAGGCAACACAAACAAAAACAGACAAGTAGGACTTAATTAAACTAAAAAGCTTCTACACAGCAAAACAAACAAACAGAGTGAACAGACAGTCTGCAGAATGGGAGAACATAACTGCCAACTATTTATCCTACAGGGACTAATATGTAGAATCTACAAGAAACTCAAACAACTCAACCAAAGAAAAGTTAATTTTTTTAAATTGAAGAGGAGTTAAAAAAGGCTGATACCCATAGAGGCCTTTGCACAGTGCCAGAAACATGGGAAATGGCCACACAGTGGTTTTTTTGTTTGTTTTATCATTTCACAAACATTTTAGAGCATTTTCTTGCTTGACCCATACAAAGACTTTCAAATCTTGCTGCCCTTGGGTTTCCGAAAACCAAGATCACTAAAATGCGAATGTGAGCAACTACATGATGGCAAACCTTAACCCTAAGACCAAGAGATCTGGTCTGGGCCCATAGAGGTCTGTAAACCTCCTGAGAAGGTGTGCACAATTCAGGATATGTGTGTACTTTTCTGCAGGGGTGGGGGGGCTCTCACTGTTATCAGATTCTCAGGGAGGTTCCCTGTCCACAAAGGGACCTCCTGTGAGAATTATCTGAGCAAGACGCTTGTATCTAGGGGTCAGGAGAAGGGACCCACCATTTACGAGCCCTACTATGTGTCGGGCCGACACACACTATCTTTGTACTAACAGCAATTGGCCTAAGTAGGCATCATCACTCCCATTTTCTAGATAAGGACACCGAGGCTCATAGCGCTCAAACTAGGAGACAAACACTGAGCTCTGTCACTTGCCTGCCCCACAGCTGGCACTGGGTTGGGATTTCAGCTTGGGCCTATCTGATCCCAAGCTGGGTCCCATCCTTGGCACCATGCAGCCTCTGGGAAATCAAGCAAGGTGATTTTCTCTAGGAAATCTAGCTAAGAAATGCACTCCCTGTCCTCAATCAGAGCCCTCTGCAAACCAGGCACTGAGGTCTCAGAGACCATTAGACAACCGTTCTCTGAATCTGTGAGCAACTACTCTAAAGTACATGGAATATCCCACGCAAACTCCAATGTCCCCTCATGGCTGAAGTCTCCACCTCTCCTCCAGGAAGAGTTAACTTTTCTTCCGTCTGTTTCCCTGTAGTACATGTCTCAAACCACTCTTTGTTCCTCTCTCATGGTCTGCTGCATGCTACATCAGAGGCATGGAATGGTTAAAATCTGGGTCTTGGTGGCAGGTGGAGTTCTGGCTCTGCTACTTATCAGTTATATGACCTTGAATTATTCACTTAACCCCTCTAAGTCTCACTTTCTACATTTATGAAATGAAGTTCATAGTACCTACCCACACAAGAGGCTATGCTATTTTTTTCTTGTACTCTCTCCATTCAGGGACATCCTCTCTTCTTTCTCCAGCTAAGTCATATTATCCTATTAGTAAGAATTCAATAAATGGCAGCAGTGATTACTGCTAGTGCCATTGAGTTATTATTAGCTGAGCGCACATTTATTTCCACCACTTTTCCCAGACTCTAAGCACCTGAAAGGCAGTGATTTTTTCATCTCCATATCTGCAGCACCTGCCATAGTTGCTGGAGCATAACATAGGAAATGTTTGCTGCTGAATAATACATTCAAAGAAAGTCCTGCTTATACCATTGATAATATACATGTAACATTCAGACTCCAAAGCCACTCTATAAAAGTACAAGTTCCAGGAAGGATCAGAGACAGTTTTGAGTGAAAGATCCTCCATGGATTACTGGGACAGTTAGGGAAAGTTGGGGCATGAATTTAACTTCAGGGCTACATGCCATATGGTCAATTGTCATTCCGTGGCATGTGTTTTGATGGCACTTAACCACTTTATCAGGGACTAAAAGATCATACACCTTCTAACCTTCCAACCACTAACCTTTTCACCCATTTATGTATCTAACCCATCCTTCCAGTTATTTATCCAACCATCCATCTGCCCTCTTATTCACCCATACATTCATCCAAACAACAATCCATCCATCCATCCATCCAACAATTGATCTATCTTCTTATCCACCCATACATTCTTCAAACAACTATCCATCTAAAACCATCCAATCATCCATCCATCCATCCATCCATCCATCCCTCCATCCATCCATCCAAACAACCATCCATCCATGCATACATACATCTTCTTATCCATCTATTCATACATCCATACTTTCATCCATCCATCCATCCAACCATCCATCCATCCATCCATCCATCCATCCAACCATGCATCCATCCATCTACTAATACATCTAGTTGTTCATACACCCACCACAAACATCTTTATTGAACACCTTCCAGCTTTGAAGCATGATGCTAGGCACTATTGTGACCTAGTGCTAAATATCATATGGCGCCCACCTTCAAGGAATTTACATTCCAGGGGCAAGACCAGCAGGTAAATAGATCATGTCAATCCATGACATGGATTATGAACAGAATGAGTCCAAGAGGGGCTGGGAGGGCATGAGACCTGGGAGGGATAGGAAGACTTCCTGGCAAGAGTGATATCTGTGCTGAGGCAGAAAAGACCAATAGAGAATGTTGTGTGGGAAGAGCCTTCCAGGCAGAAGGAACAGCATGTGCAAAGCAAGAGTAAGAGAAAGTATGCTGATCTGGAGGAATTGCACATGATTCTGTTTGACTGGATTATGCAAGGTGAAGCTGAAAGGAGCAGAGAGTTGACTATGGTCCAGGGCCCTGGTCTCGGGTTGAGTTTGAGTTTGGACTTCAACCCACAGGACCGGAAGCCTTGGACACATCAAAGAGGCCTGAGCAAAGGGAAAAGACTTTAGTATCGTCTCTCTCCTTGGCGATTTCTCTCAGAGGAAATAGGTTCTTTTTTTGAACCAGACACAGCACCTGAAGGCAAGTCACCAAACTTGGGGATAGCAAAAAGCCTTCTGCCTTCTGAAATTTGGACTTGTTTCCTTTCCTAGAATCATTTTACGCCTGAGTGAAAATCTAGTGATGCCAGTGGGAGGGAAGCTAATGATTCAGACCGTCATTAATATTCTCCCTGAAGACACTTCCTTGAAGCTCTAATGGGAAAATCAGACCCCAAGACCAGGCGAAAATTCCTGTAGTGCATAGTCATGGGCGAGAATGGCTCACGGGTGAGAACAGCCCCCCGACTGTGCTTTGGCCAGTCAGTGGGGATGAGTGGCACTGCGTCAGCCCCACTCCCTCCCCTGGTCAAGTGGTGGCTGTGGGGAGGGGCTCATTTCCCAGAGAGTCAGCCAGGTTAGGGGGTACGAACTATCACTAAGGGACAGAGCACAGGACACAGGCTGACTCCGAGACTACTAGTGCCAGGCACTGGACCACTGGGATACAAAAGAAACAAAACCAGACCCTTGCTTTCCAGAAGCTTGCAATTATTTAGGTCTACAGATCCTATGCATCAAAAACCATAGTTGTCAACATTTTGACAACGCAAGGAAGCAGGGAGAGGAAAAGAAGTTGGAAACATCTCATCTGAAATAGTGTGGAGTCAAAACATACTATCTACAGTGGATGAAATAAGAAATAGAAGCATAAAGACATTCCTTAAAGTTGCCAAGGTAACCAATGTAGAGGAACTAAAAATAGTGATGAGCCTATCTTGGGAGCACAGGGCAAGAAATGTCACGAGATAAGGTCTAAGTTCTGTAAATCCATAAATACCACGTATAAGCATGATATTTAGAAATTTGGAGAAATCACAGAGGAAACAACTAGAAAACATAAGAACAGTAGCCTCTGGGGTGCAGAATAAAAGTAGGAAGGAGGCTGAATATGGGGCTCATGCTTGTAATCCTGGTACTTTGGAAGGCCTAGGCAGGAGGGTCACTTGAGCCCAGGAGTTTGAGATCAATCTGGGCAACATAGTGAGACCTTGCCTCTACAAAACAAACAAACAGACAAAATTATCTGGGCATGGTGGCACTTGCCTGTAGTCCCAGCTACTCAGGAGGCTGAGGCGGGAGGATTGCCTGAGCCCAGCAGTTCAAGGCTGAGGTGAGCCGTGATCCTGCCACTGCACTCCCTCCTGGGTGACAGAGTGAGAACTTGACAAAAAAAGAAAAAGAAAAAGAAAGAAAGAAAGAAAGAAAGAAAGAAAGAAAGAAAGGAGGAGGAGTGGAGAGAGAACACCTTCTTATTGTAGAAATTTCTCTCTGATTTGATTAATTTGTTCACCATGTGAATGCTCATAGATAAATATAATTCAAATAGAAATAAGTATGTGGAGTCAATAGCAAAGAAAGCCATATAGGGCAGGCAGTTGACACTATTTCACTCGAAACAAGGAGTCTATGGATACAATTCAGAGGAGCTGTGAACTTGGATGGGAAACAACTGACATCTTTTTTTTTAAATGTGTTTTTTATTTTAAAGATGTGGGGTAGAATTCAGGGTTAGTTTCATAAGTGGTCATCATACAGGTAAAGTTTGGGCCTCTCCATGGTCCCCGCTTTGCCTGGTTTGAGGCTGGGGACCCTTATTGATGCTATGTGCCTCACCCCCGGCAGTGTCCTACTACTGCTAATCTCTTTCTTTCTTCCTTTCTTTTTTTTTTTTTGAGTTGGAGTCCCACTCCATCGCCCAGACTGGAGTGCAGTGGCCGCTCCCGGCCACCGCAGCCTTGACCTGCTGGGCTCCGGCGATCCTTCCGCCTCAGCATTTCAAGTAGTTGGAACTACGGGAGCGCTTCCACGCCCGGCTAATTTTTTGATTTTATTGTAGAGATGAGGTCTCGCCAAGTTGCCCAGGTGGGTCTCGAACCCATGAGCTCAGGCAATCTACTCACCTCAGCCTCCCAAAGCGCGGGATTACGGGCTGAGCCACCAAGCCCAGCTACTAATCTCTTTCTTATTGTATTATGGTATATGTTCAAGGTCCACTTCTAAGTGAGCATATGTAGTACTCAGATCTTTGTTTCTGTGGTAGATTACTGAGTATTATAGTCTTTAAACCCATCCAAGTTGCTGCGAAGTCCATAATTTTGTTTTTCTTTATGACTGCATAATATCCCATCATGTATATGTATCATATTTTTTTAATCCAGTCCACTTTTGATGGGAAGCAAGGTTGGTTCCATGTTTTTGCTATTGTGAATAATGCTGCAATAAACATGCATGTGTATGTATCTTTTTTATAGAGTGATTTTGAGCTCCTCTGGGTATATTCCCAGAAGGGGGATTGCTGCATTGTATGCATTGTATGCAAGGTGGATTTTTAGATCTTTTAAAAATCGCCACACGATTTTCCACAGAGGTTGTAAACAAACAAACAGCAACAACACCAACATCTTTCTTTTATACTAACCTTTACCTGAAATGTAGCATTTGCTTTCATAATGAATATAGACAAAAAGCCACGGTAGTATTACCAGTACCTAAGACTTTATCGTCAATAGAAATCGTAAGTATTTTCACTTTACAATTGTTGCAAAGATCTCAAAATGTTTATGCTCATCACTACTTCAAAATTCCAGTATTTGTTCAACTCATAGCTAGCACCTATTAATGTGTGAATAAGGAAACACACACCTTACCATATTTGTTTCTTTAAAATAAGTTACTGGTTGCTGTATTTCAGTATATGAGGGGGGACCCAACAAAACCTGGAATTATCTTTTGGAGGACGGGCTTCTTGAAGCACAGGCTTCTCCCACTAGGTAAGTGTTGTAGGAACCCATCCTCATCAGTGTACTAGCTAGCGCTGTTGTGAGAGGATGCGCTGTGGAAGAGACATCTTGGATTGTGGCAAATTCAGGACATTTCTGACTGGTTCTTCTACCATGACAACAAACCTGCCCATACCATCCTGAGTTTTCAGCAGCTTTTGACCAAAAATGGTATAATTCCCATGTCCTACCTCCCTATTCATCTGATCTCGCCCGAGGCAAATTTTTTTTTGCTTGTTTCCCTAGTGAGAAAAGTCCTCAAAGGGAAATGTTTTGCTGACCTGGAAGAGGTGAAACAAAAAATGACAGAAGCACTAAACGGCATCAAAATTGATGAGTTCAAAACCTGTTTTGAGCAGTGGAAAAAGTGTCTCCATCGGTGTATTGCATCAAATTGAGAGTACTATGAAGGTGACTGAAGTTTAAACATGTAAGAATAAACACACAGATTTTCATAAATAATTTTTTTGCTGTGTCCCCACTCATAATTGCTTCCTCTGCAATCCTGCGTGTTATGTTTTATGCATTTAAAAACTTCATTCTGGCTGGGTGTGGTGGCCCACGCCTGTAATCCCAGTGCTTTGAGAGGCTGAGGTGGGAGGAATGCTTGAGCCCAGGAGCTCGAGATCAGCCTGGGCAACATAGCTAGACCTCATCTCTACAAAAAAATTTGCTGGGTGTGGTGGTGCATGCCTGGAGTACCAGCTACTCAGGAGGCTGAGGCAGAAGGAACATCTGAGCAAAAGAGGTCGAGGCTGTGGTGAGCTGTGATCGTGGCAGTGCACTCCAGTTTGGGCAACAGAGTTGAGACCCCTGACTCTAAATAAATAAATAATTCTGAGAAGGGACCCGTCGGTTTCCTGAGGGGTCTATGGCAGGGAACAGGTTGAGAACCAGTGTTAGAGAAAGAGTGGCGGTGAGATGAAGCCATTTGACACAGTCTTCACAGGCAGAGAAGCAGAATTTGCATCGTGGGGGAAGTCAGAACCCAGACTGACGGAGAGGTAGAGAGAGAAAGAAGACGTGCTGATGGCAGAGTGGTGACGATGGTGCCATAATGGTGACAGCAGCATTGGCAGCTAGGTTCACTGAGTGCCCGCAAGGTCCCAGACACTGCCCTGGCCCCTCGCAAGCATGACTGTGAGGCTGTTTCCCTTTTACAGTCTAGGGCACACAGCCCCCTAGGACACAGGGGCAAGTCGTACAGCTGGAGTCAGGTGAGGGACTGCCTGACGCCTCATCTTCTGCCCTTATGCCCTCTCTTATCCCGGCAAGTGCGGTGGAAATTCTTATTCACATTTCACTGATGGAGAAAGCAAGGGTCAGACGTGTGCAGCAGAGGCGAGCCTGGGATCTCCGCAGGCTTAAGGAAAGCCAGCTGGGGCAGTCCCTGGCTTAGCTGCCGACGGATCTCTCCCTCATCCCCGACAGCACCCCAGGGGCGCAGGAAGCTCAAGGAAGCTTGTGCCAGTTCTCTGGGCGTCACATCGAAACTCAAATCCCGCCTCATCCTTTAAACACCATTCAAATCCTTCCTTCCCTTGTTAGCCTGTGGGACCCTCCTGGCATCAAGCCGAAATGAAATGCCACCGTAACCTCCTAATTGGGCTCCCCCATTCTATGCCATGCTCCCCGCAAATGCAAGATACATCTGAACTTGATTTCCTCAAACCAGGCTTCCTTTGGGGTCTGTGACACACCACGATCCTGTTGTAATTGTGTGTTTTAACTTATAGGATGTTACCATCAGCCTTTTGTGGATTAACGGACCGCTATCTCATCACTAAGCATCGCCACACGATTCTGGTGCCTGTTCCGCATTTGTGTTTATGGCGGCAACTGTGCTGAGCGGTCCCGCTTTAATTACCACACAATAACAAGAAAAGACCAGGGACAGGAGACAGAAATAATCCTCTTCGTGTCTGGTGAAGGCTGGAACGCCACACTGTACGAACAGAGAATTCACAGCAGTGTGAGGAGGGGAATTGGTGGGAAATCAAGTTTCCACAGAGGTGGGGGGAAATCAAAAGAACCCCTTGGAATAAATAAATTTTTTTTAAAAAGACGTGCTGGTTTAGGTCTTAAAAAGAAACCCTCTGGGCAGTGTGTCCTGCACACACTGTGAATGGCAGTTTTGTCTCAGCAAAGCATCACTCTGCCCTCCACATACATGTTTTGAATTTGAATTTTATTGAATTTGTAATAGGGATTATTTTAATGTGCAGATTTATTTTGGTTTTATAGCAGTAGATGAAATGTAAGAATAAAGAACTTCTACCTGCTTTTATGCCAGCATACATTTAAATAACATCAAAATAAAAATATGTTATGGCAACATTGACAAGAGGGAGGTGTCTGTGAGAATATGTGCCCTTTGAAAGCATTCCGTGTTTGGGCAAGGCGTGGTGGCTCACACGTGTAATTCCAGAATTTTGGGGGATCACTTGAGCCCAGGAGTTTGAGGCTGCAGTGAGTTATGATTGTGTCACTGTACCCCCAGCCTGAGGGACAGAGCAAGATGTTGTTTCTAAAAATAAAATAAAATAAAAAAGTATTTCCTGCTTGAAAGACACTGACCCACCTACCACTTAGCGGGCTACACTCGCTGCTCGAAAATCATCGCCCATTTGGAGTTCATACCCCAAATGCAAGGCCTGACCCCTGTGTCCTACCTGTCACAGATCCTTTACTTCAGCCAAGCGAGTAGACACACTATCCTTCAAATAGTTGGACTTGGTAGCTCACACCTGTAATCCCAGCACTTTGGGAGGCCGGGGTGGGCGGATTGCTTGAACCCAGGAGTTCAAGACCAGCCTAGGCAACATAGAGAGACCAAGTCTCCACAAAAAATAAAAAAATTAGCTGGGCATGATGGCATGAGCCTGTAGTCCCAGCTATTTGGGAGGCTGAGACAGAAGGATGGCCTGAATCCAGGAGGTTGAGGCTGCAGTGAGCTGTGATTGTGCCACTGCACTCCAGCCTGGGTGACAGAGCAAGACCCTGAGTCAACAAACAAACAGTCTGTGCAATACTTTCACTGATAGGTAAGGACAAAGTGTGCTGAGTGCTGAAACAAGCAGCTACACGGATCCGTGCCTGATAAATGGTAATGACTGATATTGGTGTGGCTGCTATTTCATGGGACTGAGGGAAGAGGTGTCATGTCCAACAGCATAAAATCCCCTCTCTTGATGCTCCTGTCTCCACATCATACATTCTGATCATGAGAATAGAAGAAAAATTGAGGTAAAGGTGTTAGCCAGAGTGGAGAAACACCTGAGATGGTGTTTTGGGGAGGCTCCATCATGTGGGAAAGCATATTCTGGATTGGAGAATACACAGACTTGGGGGCAAGGCTCAGCTCTGTGTGACCTTGGGCAAGTGAGGCATCTGCTCTGAGTCTCTAGTTCCTCTGTTTCCTGATCTGCTGTTGAAGGACAAAGGATCATTCCAGCCCTGCTGCTTCATGGGGCAGGTGGGAGGCTCAGCGAGGTCAGGGATGTGGAAGGCAGAAGTGATAGCCACCTGAGGGGCTGCCATTATTACTACTAGAGTGACAGTAACGAGGCAGAGTGGGAGAGATGCTCAGAGACCTGGTGAAGGAAGGACAGACCGAGAAAGAAGAGTTACTCCACTGCCTTCCCTGCCTGTCCCTTTTCCTGAGGTAACTCAGACACAGCACCCGGACATTTCCCTTCCAGTCCCACCCCCAAATGGGTTCCGCTTACACAGATTCCCTGGGGCTGGCTTGGTGGCAACTGAGGTCCCAGCAAAGATGCTGGCAAAGTCATCTCACAGCCCCATTGGAAGAGGAGGGAGTACCCGGGTGGGGGGCACGGCTTGGACTACTCAGAGCGAGGTGTGCCTATGGCTGGGCTGATCTGGGTTGGGAACCGCTCAAACCACACCAGGCTCGCTGAGAGCCTGCCACTCAGCACTGACCCTCAGTTCCTCCCAGACAAGTGCCCAGGGAAGGCCCTTCTCTGTCTCACCCTTCACCTCCCAGTGGAAGAGAGATAGAAAGAGATGCTCTTTAAAGGTACCCAGCCTTGGGCATGGTAGAGCACACCTGTAATCCCAGCACTTTGAGAGGTTGGGGCAGGAGGATTGCTTGAGACCATGGGTTCGAGACTAGCCTGGGCAATATAGTGAGACCTGTCTCGATAGATAGATGATAAATAAATAGGTAGGTAGGTAGGTAGATAGATAGATAGATAGATAGATAGATATAAAACTTAAAAGTACCTCAAATGTGAGCAACTTGTTGGGTGGGGCAGGAAGAGAGTAAGTGTTCAATGCATGTTGGATGAATAAAGACAGATGGAGAGATACATGGGTGGATAGACGGATGGTGGGACAGTGGGTGGATGAATGCATACATGGATGATGGATAAATGAATGGATGTGTGAGAGGGTGGACTGATGGGTTAATGGGTAGACAGACAGTTGGGTGGTGTGAAGGAAAGTTTTAATACTGGGTTGGCCCTTGTCTTGTATCTGGGAATCTGGATTTTGGGAAGGTTTTCACAATTCCCAAACTGATAAGAGCAGCTCACTGTGGTTATGTTGGATATGCATTTTTCTTCTGGGAGTTTGGAATTTTGGTACATTTTAGGCAGAGCGGGCCAAATGGTCCAACCCCATAGAAACCTTAGGCCCTGAATCTCTAATCAGCTTCCCTGGTAGAAATATCTCACATTGTTGTCACAACTTGTTGCTCTGGGAATTAAGTGTGTCTTATGTGACTCTACTTGGGGAGAATTCTTGGAAGCCTACTCTTGGTTTTTCTGGACTTTACCCCATGTGCCTTTTCCCTTTGTTAATTTTGCTTTGTATTATTTCACCGGAATTAATCCATATAAGTACAACTGTATGCTGAGTCCTGAGTCATCTTAGAGAATCATCAGCCCTGAGGGAGGTCTTGGAGACTCCAATCACAGATGAATGGATGGTTGGATGGATGGACAGATGAATAGGTAAGTGGATAAAATGGACAAGTGAATGGATGGATGGATGAGTGATGATTAATAAATGATTAATGAATGAGTGGATGAGTGGGTAAACGGATGGATAGACAGTTGAATATCTGGGTGGATGGATGGATGGATGGATGGACAAATGACTTGAGATAAATAGGTGAGTGGATGGATGGACGCATGGATGGATAGGTGGGTGGATGGTTGGCTGGATGGATGCAAGGATGGTTGGATGGATAAATGCATGGATACATGGATGCATGGATGGATGGATGATTTGTTTGTGTGTTGGAGGGGATTAGAAGGAGTGGTCTAATCTTTCAGATGCTCTAATGGTCACAGATTTTAATGGCTTTAGGAGTTCCTCAAAGGCTCAAGACTATGCATACCCAACTTTCTTGTCAGGAGTGAGTCCGTGCCTGGGAGACACCTACTTGACAGGATCAGAATTTAATAGAGTCACTACTGATCATAGATTCATGCGGCCACCTGGAGGACTAACTAGCTGTACAGTAGTGCTCATGGTGAACAGGAAGATAGTTTGGGGGTACAAGCTCAGTATGCAGAAGCAAAGTGGACAGAAGAAGGCATTTTGTTTCCCAAATTGTGGGAATTGCAGGCCAACAGCATTGCCAGATTTTCTAAGACCGAATTTGTTTTCTCTGCTTTGGGGTTTGACTCTGAAAATATTTGGTCTGTATTTGAGAGCTTTTGTTTTTATCTTTGTAAGCATTAAATGTCTCTATAATTCATTGTTCTGGAGGAGTCCTGGTGAGCATTGCAAACTCATTTTTTTCCTGACTGTTTTTCTTGAATGATGAATTCCACTTTGACTTAAACATTTCTATAAGAATGTTCCTCCGAATTGAAAAGTGATTTTTAAAATGCATTTGGCAGAGGGGGGCAGGGATGTGTCGAAGTTACCGTCTCATTTATCCCTAGGGAAGGGGAAGGGAAGTGGAACCTAGGGAAAGAGCAGGATAAAAAAAGAATTCTGGAAAGTAATAAAGGCACAGAAGAAGAGAAGTCGTAGGGATGGATGCAGTGGGCTTGGAATAGGCATCTGGTTACGTGCGTGAGCTCAAGTTAGAAGAACCGGGGAAATGAGCGCTGCAGCTGCTGTCTGGCCACAGACCAATTCTTGTGACTCAGAGGCTCTGCCATCATCTCCCTCCCAATCCGTGGGCCTCAGTCTCCACATCTGTCGATGGGAGGAAGCCATCTTCCTAGGGCGGCCGCGCGGTCCTGGGAAATAACGAGTAGGAAAACGCAGGTTGCAGGGCGCTGGACACATGGGAACGCTGCTGGGAGGGGCCCGAGGGGGCTTCTGGACTCCCAGCTCCAGGGACGGAACGGGATGCAAACACGCCGATGTGCACATACACTCACAGGCACAGGTGCAGACTCTCACACAGTCACATGCGCACAGGCCCTGCACACACACACTCACACGTCTTCACACACACGCTGGCTCATTCACACCTACCCTTCCACACTCTTAGGTACACCACTAAACACACACCCACACACACTCCCACAATCACACTCTCACACACACACCTTCACACATCACACAGGCACACATCCTCACACACACCCTTACACACACTCGCATACACACCCTCACACACACATCCTCACAATATCTCCTCACACACACCCTCACACACAAAATCACACACCGTCACGCACACTCTCACATACCCCAACTCCACACATATACTCTCACACCCCCCACACATATCCTTACACACACACCCTTGCACACACCCTTACACACAACTTCTTGCACACACACCCTCATACATACCCTCACACACCCTCTCACACACATCCTCGCACACCCCAACTCCTTACACATACACTTTCACACACACTCCCACACATATCCACACACACTTACACA
>CAUYQG010011681.1:0-35597 GCA_963574415.1 Tarsius wallacei
CAAAAGATGCAAAGAATTGCACAGAAGTTAGATTGGAAAATTTAGTTTATTTAGTAAGCAAATTGGAGAGAGTGAGGAGATTCACCTCCCCAAGGTAGGAGAGCGGGCCAAAGCTTGGGGAAACATGGCAGCCATAGCTCAAAGAGTCACGTGACCAGACCACAGCTGAGCAACGCAATGGCAAATGGCTGCTTGAGGTTGAATGCTTTTAAATCTTCCCTTTGATGGGGGGATCATTAAGGTGATTAGGTGGTGGTCTGTTCCATGTCATAATGAAGGGGGCAGGTAAGCACAGGTACTGATGTCAGTGGTAGGCAGCAGGCAGATGGGTGTGTTAGTCATATGATTGCTGCCATGTTGCTGGGGTCTATGCCATGAAGGTCAAGAATGGCTGATTAGGCTAACTTGTTTACAAAACAAACTGGATAGGGGGTTGTAAAATAATTATCAATAGCTACCTCTGAGAAACCATTTCTGTCCTTGGCTAGAAATTAGAGGGGAAGTTAAAGTGAACTGCTAGAAAAACATGACAAAGCTAAGCAATGTTAAAATGGCTGCTCTTTGGCTATACTGACTCTGTCTTATGTCCTTTCACCAAAGAAGTCACCCAAAGGTCCAATAGGGAAAGACACTGGTTTACTAGAACTTAGGATAGACATGGATGGCAGCTAGTAGGTGAAGAAAGAATCCACACTGTGGGACAATACAGCAAAAAGTTTTATAGTAAAGCAAGGTAATTATTCAACTTGCTACATGGAGATTATAATCACAGTGAATAATGCCATTCCCATTGTTCTCAGCCCTGCTCAATTACCTGCACCCTCCTGTGACTCAATACTGGGAATATGCATATCCTGCAGAGACTAGCCTTGGCCAGGGGCTACTTCCTGGGAGAGGGGCAGAAAGAAACCATATAGGGGGAAAGAGTCAATGTCCGAACAACTACCTCACAAAAGGCTATTAATAATAAATATTCAGACCTTGCTATTACAAGGGAGTCAGCCACCATCACTTACGTTTTGGCAGAAACTCAACAGGCAGTTAGAAGAAAACTTCTTGTTGGAAAAAAGAAAGGGCAGCTGGGCTCGGGGGCTCAGCCTGTAATCCCGCGCTTTGGGAGGCTGAGGTGAGTGAATTGCCTGAGCCCATGGGTCCAAGACCCGCCTGGGCAACTCGGTGAGACCTCATCTCTACAATAAATCAAAAAATTAGCCAGGTGTGATAGCGTGTGCCTGTAGTTCCAGCTACTTGGAAGGCTGAGCGGAAGGATAGCCGGAGCCCAGCAGGTCGAAGCTGTGGTGGCCGGGAGCGGCCACTGCACTCCAGTCTGGGTGACAGAGTGAGACTCCAAATAAAAAAATTTTTTTAAAAAGGGCTTTAGATGTGCCCTGATTGGAGGCTGTTGACATGGGGAGCCTGGAGGCAGGCTAACTGAAGCTGGGAATCCTACTGTAAGGAGAAGATTCAACTTTCTCTGGCTGATCCTAAATTGGGAGGAAAGATAAAAATTAGGAAATCCATCAGTTATTAATCAAATCCTGACCATTTGGTGCTGATTGTTACAGGGGTTACTGTTTAGCTTCTGGGTTGTTATTAGACATAGCAAGCCTGACTTTCTATAAGTCTGATGTATATATTTTAACAGGCTGGCTTCCTAGACCGGTTACTATAGGTAACGAGTTGGCTTCCTGGATTGATTGCTGCAGGTTAGTTATTATTTCTGTTAATGTTAAATTTTTAGTTTTGACAAATGAAATGTGAAGGGCAAAGAGAAATTCTCTGTACTATCTTTGGGACATTTCTATAAATCTGTAAGTATTTCAAAAGTTTATTTTTATAATAGTACCTCCTCAGACACTTTTAAGTTGACGTCTAAATTTTTCCTCACAAGTTTAAATATTTGCAAAGAATATAATTTTCAGCATATTGCAAATATTGTTATTTTAAATTAAAACTGTCACATCACTCTTTCATATATATTCAAAAGACTATACATAGTAAAGCAATTTGGACTACAATCTTCAATTTTAAAAATCCATGAACAAGCCCTTCACCTGTCAGAAATATTAAATTATTCCTCTTTCTCCTTGAACTTATATTTCTAAATTACTTCCCCTACATAATTTTAACTTATCGAAATACATTACTATGTTGTAAAGCTCCACTGATTACACTAACATACCATTCTGCAAAAAAAATGTGTATATAAATTGAAACTTTAATTTTTAAAATTACCTGTGACCTTAGGGTTTAAATGTTAATTATATTTCAACCCAAAAGAAATTGTATTAGTATACATTTGATCAAAATGGAATATATTGCAAAGTTTAATAATTACCAAACCTAAAGAGCAATTATTTATTGGAAATGCATATCTCAATGAGGACATAAGTTATTTTTGCCTTAAGGAGAGCTTTTGACACCAATATTTGTAATTGTCTTTCTGTTTGTTATCCAGGAGGCTCAGGGCAAAGTTTCATAATAGAATTTTTATTAGTGAGAAGTGTGCCTTTCTTTTGTAAAAGAGAATAAAGGAGA
The DNA here is from genome assembly GCA_963574415.1 of Tarsius wallacei. Classification (NCBI taxonomy): domain Eukaryota; kingdom Metazoa; phylum Chordata; class Mammalia; order Primates; family Tarsiidae; genus Tarsius; species Tarsius wallacei. Next base: position 2,539 of record CAUYQG010011681.1, read on the forward strand.
TTGTGAAATAAAAGGGGGGTAATGGAGGAACTCAGATTGAGACCTTCACCCCGTGTGTCTTTTCACAAAAAAAAAAAAAAAACAAAGAGTAAACATGGAAATTTAGGATTTATAAGTGATTCACTTAAAACCAACCATACCTGTGTCCCACTTGGCAAGAGTTCATATTTCCCCCGGGGGTAATGATTCCCCAGTCTGCATTACATAGTCCTAGGAGTACAGATTTCCCAGTCTGAAAGCCACCTTCCTTAGAACAGTGAAAGAGTTGGAGTTTATCCCAAGGCCAATGGAAAACTGAGAATGATCAGAGCTGCCAAGCAGAAAAGATTTGTGCTTCAGAAAAAGAATCTGGTCATTGTTCTCTGGATGGATGAAAGGAAAAGGGAACTTAGGAGTTAGGTTGGTACAGTAGATAAATCTTGCAAGAGTTTCTGTGTGTTAGCTCCAGCCTTATTCCTAAGCAGGTTTTTATTTATCAGACAATGAGACCCATTAAGCAGTAATCATCTCCCTAAGGAGCCATTTCCCCTGGCATTCAACATCAGGTAATTCTCATTCCAACAAGTTGAACCTATTCAGACAGAAGAGAGCATATTATAGAACCACAGTTCTTGCATGACAACGCAGCATGATGAGTCTAAAGCACCTTTTGTCTCTATGTGTTTGGATGGAGACTTTTTATCCTTAGCACATTCCACAGTATAGTTGGGTTGCAATTTAAGGAAACCTTCTGCAGATAGAACCCCACTTAAATGAGTACAAAAAAAAAGCTGGGACCTTGCAGAGGGACCTTTATATTCCAACAAACAGTCTGTATCAATAGTTTTTCTGACATGAGCAAGGCTGTCTATTCCTTGGATACCTTTTGAAAGGAGCACCTGTATAATCCAAATTTAGATATGTATAACATATTAATATAAATTATCTCTTTCAAAATAAAGTTCTGAATGTGTACGAAAATGTGTGAGAACAAATTTTCTCTGTGTAATACTAAACATATGTTTTAAATGTTTGACACCCTGGGTTAAGGGAAAATTATGTTGCTGAGGTGAAATGATATCTTGACAGGTATTATAAAATTCAAGCCCTGGAGGCCTAATAAGTCCTTAAAAAAAAACAAATGACTCCTTCCTTCCAAAACTTTTAGCAGGCTTTTCTGAGTCCTCTTCTCAACTAGGCCTCATCTTTAGCCTGTTGTCCATTGCCAGCTGTCCTTAGCCTGCCTGGCCCAGTTCAACAAGAATCAAGCCAAGTCAGTTTAGCAAGAATTCACTCTCCCTTGATACTTAACCAAGTTCCTCTTAGTAATTGTCCTTCCTCTAACTCCCTCACTCTGCCCATGGGCTATAAATCCTTGGCTGCTCATGTTGTAGTCAGAGTTGAATTTAGTCTTTCTTCCCTACTACAATAGTCTTGAATAAAATCTTCCTTGCCTGTTTAATTTGTCTGGTACAATTTTTCTTGAATCGTTTTGGGCATTCTGGTGAAACCTAGCTCTTGCCATCCCAGAGTGTGCAGTCCACTGAGCTGTACATTTCTTTTTTTTAGTTGGAGTCTCACTCTGTCACCCAGACTGGAGTGAGGCACACTTCCAACCACCGCAGCCTCGACCTGCTGGGCTATAGCGATCCTTCCGCCTCAGCCTTCCAAATAACCGAAATCACAGGCATGCACTACCACACCTGGCTAATTTTTGATTTATTGTAGAGATGAGGTCTCGCCAAGTTGCCCGGGCGGGTCTCGAACCCGCGGGCTCAGGCAACCCACTCACCTTGGCCTCCCAAAGTGCTGGGATTACAGGCTGAGCCACCGATCCCTGCCTGAACTGTACATTAATTCAAGAGCAGTTCATTTGATACAGAGACCTCTAATGTCTTTCCACATTGTCACAGCCCCTAGAGAAGGGCATGGCCAGGGCACAAGTGCTCCTGTACATTCCTAAACAATATTCCTGAGAGCTAATAAAAGGTATGCTTCCCCTTATCTCCTATGCACTCCCAGTGAGTAGCTTCCAGGGATCGTTGACGTCCTTGTAATCTATGTCCCATCAATGGAAAGATGCAAATCTACTTTTACTCCCTTTTTCTGAGTGGTTATTGTTGTGCTCAAAGTTCTAAATCCGAGAGATCACCAAAGAGTCAGCTCTGATGCAAGTACATGAGGGTTCTTGTTCAAGCTCGAGCCTGGGCTCACGTTTGAAACCGACGCAGCGGCTTCAGTGACGAGCAAGCCCCGACTCAATTTAACACGCCCTTTTATATGTAGTTTTGAGGGAGTGGGGTGGTTTTACAGACTTGTGCATACAGGGTTGGATAAAAACTATATGACGTAGTTACAGAGATTTTGATTGGTTGATTCAAGCTCGATTTGCGCGGGCTCAGGCTTTGTTACTTGTGATGGACAGGTAACTGCTGAACGAGCAAAATGGAATGTTTAGATAAGCCAAGTTTATACAAGTAATTAACTTGAGCAAGCAGGCAGCAGGTTTGAAACAATGCAGAGCCTGTCAGGAGGGTGGCTGTGGCTGGAACCGCCGGGTCTGGCGCCACCGGGTTTACTATAATCTAAGCAAAGGAATGTTTGGGAGGGGGCTTGTTGCTTGCTCAGCATTTACATACCTTGCAAAAGTTGAAGTTTAACAGGGTTAAATATAAACACTGTTTAAATCATGGCTTTACAATTGCAATCACTACCAGGCACCTATTACAGGCCCAGTCTCACAGGATTTGAGGTAGAGTTAGAAATTCAGTAAATGTAACATATCAAACGTGAGTTAAGAATTTATATAACATATTAAATGTGAACTAAGAGTTTATATAACATATCAAACGTAAACTAAGAGTTTATATAACATATTAAACGTGAACTAAGAGGGGGTGTATAGGATACAGTGAGCTAAGAGGGGGTGTATAGAATACAGTGCAGCAGACGTGAGGAAGGGGTTCACAGCAAATATAGTTTTCTAAGTTTTCTTGGGTATTTCAACCACATCCAGCTAATTTTTAAAAAAATTTATTGGCTGGGCTCAGTGGCTCAGCCTGTAATCCCATCACTTTGGGAGGCCGAGGCGAGAGGATTGCCTGAGCCCAGTTCGAGACCCACCCGGGCAACTTGGCAAAACTTCGTCTCTACAATACATCAAAAAATTAGCCGGTCGTGGTAGCACGCGCCTATAGTTCCGGCTACTTGGAAGGCAGAGGTGGAAGGATCGCCAGGGCCCAGCAGGCAGAGGCTGCGATGGCCAGGAGCGTGCCACTGCTCTCCAGCCAGGTCGACAGAGTAAGACTCCAACTCAAAAAAAAAAAAAAGAAAAGAAAAGAAAAGAAAAATTTATTGTAGAGACGCGGTCTCACCTTGTTGCCCAAGCTGGTTTCAAACCCCTGGGCTCAGGCAATCCTCTCACCTCTGCCTCCCAAAGTGCTGGGATTACAGTTGTGAGCCACTGCACTTGGCCTATTTTCTGTCTTCCCATCTTTATTACTCCATCCCAGTCTGAGTATTATCACCATGTATTTAGGTTACTTTAATAGCCTCTGAAATGGTCTTTTCTCTATATGCTGCAATGTGTAAAAAGCACAACTTGTAGCCCTAGAAAAGTTCATTTCAAAATATCACCAGAGACATTCAATGGCCCAGCTATAAGTTAGCACAAGTAGTTAAGGTTAACTAGCCTTTTAACTGATACCTGGTCCCTCTGTATCAACATCATAGCCACTGAGATTTTGTATACCAAGCTATGTTATATAATATAGTATGTGATTTTCTTTCCCTAACAGCCAGGATCTAATCATGTCACTCCCTTGCTTAAAGCCCCCACAAATCTCCTATTACCCTTATTCAAAAGTCTTTACATTGACTCACTGACTTTAAGACCTTCTAAGATGCTTCCTGCCTCCCATATTAGAGTCTTCTCTACACACCTATTCTTTATACTCCAGTTTCTTGAAAATATAAATGTCTTCCTACCTCAGGCTGGCACCCCCATATATAGTATCCTTCTCTCTTTTACCTAGATAACTCCTTTCCATTTTCCAGACCCCAGCTTAGTCACTTTTTATGAGATTTCCTATCTTCCACCTCAGACTAGGTTGGGTTAGGCTATATGCGTCCTCATCAGATCAACTTCTTATGTCAGATATCATAATTATAATATGTCATATCTGCCTCTTCAGTTAGATATAAGCTCCATCCTGGAAGGATTATGTTGTTTCTTGTTCACTACTTTAGCCCAAAAATGCCTTACACAAATAGGTTCTCAATAAATATTTTTGACTGAAGAAATAAAGTACTGAATTAATGAATAAGTAAAGTGTAATAGGTGCTAAAGGTGCAGAAAAATTAGACACGATTCTATTCTATTTTCAAGAAACTGGAGTATAAAGAATAAGTGTGTAGAGAGGAGTCTAATATGTGAGTCAGGAAGCATCTTAGAAGGTCTCAAAGTCAGTGAGTCAATTTAAAGAATTTTGAATAAGAATTTAAAGAAGCCAGTGTGAGAAAGATTTGATCTCTATCACTCCACTGATTGACAAATTTGATTTAACTAATATGACCAAACATCCTTCTCATCCTTCATTGCTCAACTTGAGCCCCGCTTAAAGTTATGGGTTTTACTGGATTCTGATACCTGGAGTAAATAGTAGTGCAAGAGGCCAGGACTTATTGCAAGTCTATGATGCAAAGGCAGTTTCTGAAGTGTTGGATAATTTTATCAAGTAGTACAATTGTGGTGCTTTATCAAATTAGTACAATAGGCTCAGTAGCCAATATACCCTAAGAATACTCCATAACTAGTTATGTCTGACTGCTGAATGCCTTTTACTCCAACTCATGACCCATGACTCAAAATGGTCAAAATAGAGAATGTCTAAAGCCTGCAAGTGATGAAGTCCTCAACAATGTCACCTGTGTACAGCATCTTCCTTCCCCATGAGGGAAGACCTGGGTTAAGTTAGTAACCATTAGGTCTACTTGACTCATCAAACTAACTTAGATCTTAAAATTCACAGTTGTCTGTGTCTAGACATAGTTATCTAATAACTTGAACAATTTCCAGTTCAATTGCAGTTTGGGCAGCATGAGGATAAATCTGACTTTCCCTGTTAACTCAGGGCCATAGGTCCTGCTCAATAGGTAATTCATTCTTTTGAATATATTCCTCAAATATGTTCAAGGTCCCAATGTATTATAATTTATAGGAAAATTTAATACCCAATATTATGTAGCTCACTTATTAATTTTTTTCACAGTAATTCTATAACTCTATCATTACTGAAAGCTAATTAAATTAAGGCAAGATTTGTATATGTGGTAATTCACTCAACAAATATTTATTTGTTTTTTTAATTATGTTCAATGGACTAGACTAAGTGCTGTAGGTATGGCAGAAAATAACACCGAAAAAATATCCTGTTCCACGGAGACAATATACACTGTTGAGGGGAGACAGACAATAAGCAAAACAAAATAAACAACTTTATAGTTGTTAGAAGATAATAAGTCCAAGGGGAAAAAATAAAGGAGGCTAAGGGAGTATTGAATATGGTAGTCATGGGCTACAATTTATTTATTTATTTATTTATTAGTTGGGTTAGGGTTAGGGTTAGGGTTATCTGTTGTCCAGGCTGGAGTGCTGTGGCATGATCACGGCTCATCACAGCAGCCTTGAACTCTTGGGTTCCAGTGGTCCTTCCATCTCAGCCTCCTGAGTAGCTGAGACCATAGGCATGTACCACCACACGCAGCTTATTTTTTAATTTTTTGTAAAGATGGAGTCTTGCTATGTTGCCCAAGCAAGTCTCAAATTCCTGAGCTCAAGCAACCCTCCCACCTTTGCCTCCCAAAATGCTGGAATAATAGGCAAGAGACACTGTGCTTCACTGTGGGCTACAATTTTAATTAGAGTTGACTGAGAGCTCTTTTGAAAAGATAACATTTTTGCAACAACCTGAAGAAAGGGAGAAAGAGGGAGATGTCACCTAAAAGACAAACACTCCAAGCAGGAGTAACCAGTACAGAGCTAAGCAAGGAGGTCATTGTGGCAGGAGCAATGAGCATGAACAGTAGGAGATGATATCAGAGAGGAATAAGACATTGTAAGAGAGATCCTGTAGGCCTTGTAAGGTATTATAAAAACTTTGGCTTTTACTTGATTGAAATGAAAAACCATTGGAGGGATTTGATCAGTACAGTGACATGATATGATTTCCATAAAAAGGGTCTTAGTGGCTTCCACACAGGTAATAGAGGGGCAAGGTGGAAGCAGAAACCGGTTAGAGGACTATTTTTGCTAACTTCCTAGTTATGTTATTTCATCTTCAGTGATAATCCTAATGAGCTGTCTTAAGTTATGAATTTTAAGTCTTATTTTTCATACAGTGATGGATCTGGTGGAGATGAATTAAACATAAACGAAGTAGGCTCAACATATCTATTCTCGTCCTTCTAGAAGAGATAGTGTCTTTGTGGAACCTGAGAAATGTCAGCAGCAGTTATGTGGTTAGTAGAGATAGGACACTGCTGGATAAAAGGACCTAGTTATGTTTTGTACAGTGTGGAAAGTCTGTTACTTTTTTATTATCATGCCATTCAGATAATTTCGAAATCCATGATATTCATTCATAAATTCATTACACAGTTATTTCTTTAATTTCTATTATTGCACAGCACAGTTTTAGTTGTTTTAGGAGACAGAAACAAGTATGCTACATGTTCACAACCTTAAGAACTTATTTATAATATAGTCAATTTCATGAAATATAATTATATTGGAATAAGAATTTTATGGGCAATCAGAATTATTACCTACCTTATGATTACAGACCACATATTTATGATCTGATATAGTTAGATTCCCTAAAGTTTTATATTGAAAGTTACTTTAATCAGATTGTTTCAACACATAATCTCATTAGATTTTAGGCCTAACCATCATATATGGTAACAGAAATTGACCTTCAGTGTAGATATAGATTGCTGTCACAAAAATAAAAGATTTAACTGTTAAAGAGCATCTATTGCTTGCAGGTGAAATTAGAAATGTTCTATGCAATGTTTTCTTAAAGGCTAAAAAACAAAAAAGCAGGGACTATATTAACAACATAAGGTAACAACCTGGAACTTATTTATCCAGAATTTCCAGACTTGAAAGTTCAGTTCTAAAATGTCTTATAATAGCTAAAATTTAATATAAAAATGAATCTTCATTGAATTCAAATAATGAAAATGTTTTTAAACTTTGGTCAGTGGTTTATATGTAAAGTCCTCTGTTAATCTTATTTTAAAATTTGCTGTGATAAAAAAATTATATAATAAGCACCAAACCATGTCATAAAAACCTATGCATGTGCCATAAACATTTTTCCTATATATCCATATCTATATATTTACATTTGTAAGGAAGATCATGATTTAACTTGGGTCTCATGTTTCCTAGCCTCGTGTTTTTTCTCATTCATTTATAACTTCAAAGCACAAAGGGATTAGGAGAATCATTTATCTTGTCTAACCTTCCCCTCAATACAGAGTTACCGCCATACAACCCAGCACAGATGAGTAATCCATTCACAGTCTGTAACTGTTTATGTAAATTAGGTTAAATAGGCTTTAAAAATTATTGCTCTTGCCCAGGTGCAGTGGCTCACACCTGTAATCTCAACATTTTGGGGGCAGAGGCGAGAGGATTGCTTGAGACCAGGAGTTCCAGACCAGCCTAGATAACACAGCAAGACCTCATCTCTACAAAACAAATTAATTAATTAATTAACTGAGTGTGGTGGTGCACACATATGGTTCCATCTACTCAGAGGCTGAGGCAGAAGGATCACCTGAGCCAAAAAGGTCGAGGCTGCAGGGAGCCATGATTGTGCTACAGCTTTCTGGCCTGGGCGACAGAGTGAGAATCTGATTTAAAAAAACAAACAATTATTGCTCTTGGTTAGACTTAAATAATCTTATTTGGAACTGGTTAAAACAGACGAGTTTCTTAACTTCCAGATTATTTTTAGATATATATGTTTGGTTGTTGAACAAGTCTTTTAAAATGTAATGCTCAGAATCTTTGACACATCCCATAAAATGTATAAGCCTAAAGCAAATAGCACATTATTTTGAGGATTGTTTAAAAAAATAGTTCATTAGACCCTGCCAAAATTTTTTATAAATGTAATAAACAAAGTGGTTTTTCCATGTGAAATATTTTCAGTGACATTACAAAGCAGCATTTGTCAAAATGAAATCTATTTGAACTCAAGTGTTCAGTTTATAAGAGGACCCAATGAAAAATGGTGGTACTGAATCAACTTATATTGTCAATATTAAAAGAATAAAACAATGTATGGTATAAGAACTACCTCATCTGTACTATAGATTAATTTACATTCTGTTTATTAATAATTTCAATATTTTTTCATGCAATTTTCAATTTTGAACAAAGTCCTCTAAAGAATTATTACTATTAGTCCTTCTCTGGTATACTCTTAATTGTATATTGTTCAAGCTCTCCCATTGAATACCAAGTAAAGTCAAAGAATTCTAAAGGTACATTTTATTGGTTCCATTGCTTCTGGGTTTTAAAGTTAATAATTTGTACTTCCTGGCAAAAATGGCTTTTCAGTATAATTCAGCTTGTTTTCAAAATTTGAAGTGCAAAATTAAAATTCAAACTTATACTTTTCATCTCCAATGAAAAGTAAAAGTAAAATACAAAATTTAGATTTATCAAAAAAGTATTGGATTCAACAATTCAGATTCTATCTATATGATTCAATCTAGTCAAACATTTTTTAACATCTCTTGTATCAACGTGCACATTGTCGAGTGCACTATACCAGAGTACTTGCTAGCAATCTTTTTGTTTGGGTAGGGAAACAAAAAATGTACATGAAACAAGTAAAAATACAGTTCCTTAGAAACACCAAAAAGTCAAATTATTATAATGCAGAGTCTTCGCATGGCACGTGATTAAGGTATAGATTAAGGGAAGATTAGAATTAAGGTGTAATTAGGGCAATAAAAAAACACTGTTTGGAGATGAGTTTTGAGAAAGTTTTTTTTTGGTTTTTTTTTTAAAGTTGTAGTGTATGAATTGGCAGATGGGGGCAAGGCTTTCCAGTAAGAATGGGGCAAAGACATGGAAAGGAGCAATTATAACTGGTAAAGAAAATACTAGTAGCTGAAGCATAGGTGGGTTGCAAGAGTATAGCACTTTGACCTATGCACCCCTATAATTTTTTAATCCCTTTGTTTTAGTCCATCACCAATTACTTCTTTGTCTATTCCGCAGAGACCCTGTAGCATATCACTGCAAATCACTCTGTGACCTTACACTCAATGCCTTAGACCCTGTCTTGCTTCACTACCCCAGGCATGGCCAGTTTCAGACATCAGAGCAATGAACTTTGTAGCCAGTGTCTGTGCAGTGGTTGCTAGTGAAAAGAAAGCATCAAAAATTTGAATTATCTTTCCATGTTAGTCACAGTTCTACTCTTACTCTATTTCCTCCTGTCTTTTCACCATCATTTTAACAAATTTTATGTCAAATTATTACAACTGCAAACTTTTTTGAAAAGTTATCAATATTGGAGGACAGAGGATTTTCTCAGGGAAAGTAATGGCTCCCCTGCTATCCAACTCCTTCAAGCTACGCTGCTAACTACAGATACCTGTAAACTCCAAAATTTAGATCAATTCTGCTTTTGTGTTCTGACATCCAGGATAATGAAGGAAAATTTAACGTCAGTTTGCAGTTACAAAGCCGGCTTCATCTGCCCCCAGCCTGGGCAACAGAATGAGACCCCCACTCAAAGAAAATGAAAGTTCAAGCATCATTGGAGCTTCCAGGTCATAAGAACTAGTTGGCAGAACTGCTTGCACTACAACTCTAGACCAGATGCTACGCTTTCTTTTATTGTGGACCTCAATTATAGATGGACAAAATTTGGGTCATCTTGTCAATGGTCAGTGTAAGACATACATATATATTGTGCCTAAAATTTAGATATCATTTTGAAAGGAGTAGTCTGGAATGTCACAGATCCTCAAATATCAGGCCTATTACTATCAAATCAAATCTCTTTATTTTTACAGAGATTTATAGTCACACATATGACTTTCAAAGGTATCTAGAATTGTTTCTAATTTCTGATCTTCATGTGTTATCAACATGTTGTTTTATGGATATTGAATCAACACAAATGGTAGCATGGTCAAGAACTCAGAAAATCAGGCTGTAGACTAAAGCCAGAGTGCTGACATATCCCTGAGGTGTAACAAAAAAAATTTATGGATTCTCTATCAAAGATTGCAAACGTCTGATGATGCCAATAAACCGAAATGGAAAAAAAAGTTCTAGCCAGATCAAGGACTGCATCCTAAGTGCTAAAAGATACATTAATTGATCCTAATAAAGAGAAAACAATCTGCAATAGCCACCACAACTGGAGCCTCAACTGATTTACTTTTCAGTAATCCACTGTCATTCTTCAAGACCTATCAGATTGCAAAAGCCAAGCCAGCCTATTAAATTAATCGCCAAAATGACAACTTTCAGGAAGAAACTTTCAGGGTTGCAGTGCTCCTATCCGTTCCCTATTTTGGCAGGGAAGGAATGCCAAATGACCTCCCCTTGACCCTTCGGAAAATAATAGCCCTTACTTTATAGGCCAGGGAAACTGCCAGTTTCCTAAAATGCCCATTCCAACAATTCACTCAGGATCTGAGAATATGACCCCAAGATGTTTTGGAGGGTCCTACTGGGAATACCATGAAATAAACTCAGGTCAGAACTCCATTTATCACCTGAGTTCCAAAATGATCCCCAACTCTGACCAGTTGACTACAGTAGAATTATAGGCCCCTTGGAATCAGCGATAACTTTGAGCCACTATCCAATACTTCCCGAGTTTAAATGTTTCCCTTTTCTCCATGCACATGTATTCAGGTTAACGACTGCCAGCCCCATTAGGAAAAACAAGGCAAAAGGTTCTCGGTATGCCTGTGTAGTGTTACAGCAAGATCTTTCCTCATAGGTACTAGCCTCTCCCACATTGTGTGATGCTGGGTCTGTGAACCCAAAATTCTCTAGTACATTGGCTCCAGTGAGGCCTCTGTTCACCAGACCTAGAATACCTTTGGTTAAATAAATCAAGACACACCTTAATTGGCTGGCTGTCTATTTCATTCCTGGGGACCCCATGATTAATTAACCACAGCCAGAAATTTCTGCTACTGAAGCCATTCCCTGATCCCTGAGTGTAGCATCTGGCTATTAAAACAATACCCACTTTGCTTCAGACTGTTAACAGTCATCACCTGGGCCAGGCCTCAGCCGGCTTCTCACATCCCCACTGAGATCAGGAATACCATTTTTATTGCATCTCCTTCCACAAGCATTCCCAAGTCAGGGGCGGGGAGTGGGGGGGGGGCAGCAGAGCACTTCTAAATATTTGGGTATTTTCCTTTTTGCTCTATTTTTATTGGCAAGGGAGAGAAGTCTTTAGGGCCCTGGCAGGATAGCGGAGTGAGACACATGATCCATTTAATCTTCTTTCTTATCTCCCAAAGTCTTTAAATTCTTTCCTCTACCTTCTGCCAAGACTTTCCAGCCCTTTATTTCACCAAGTGAGGCCAACGGTGTATTTCTGTTTGCTGTAGCAAACCTAAAAAACTGTTAAAACTGCAGCCAACTGCTTGAGCTACCATGCTGAATTCAGTATGTCCTATGAATGAACCCTTCATAATGTATATAGCTCATTTGTGGTAAAAAACAGAAAACAAAAAACAAAAAAGCACTTAGATTTCCAAAACTAACTGTTTTAATGGAGCTGCATTTAATGTGAGAATTAAAAAATATATATATATATCATACTCTTCCACCCCCAGATATTTAAATCAGAATCTCTGGGGTTAGACCAAGCATTTGCATTTTTTCAAACCTGCTCAAATGATTTTGATTCACAGTGAGATTTGAAAACCACTGCTATAGAAGTTCTCATTCACTGTCAAGGTTTCTATTATCATCTATATGCTAATAACATAACACACATACCCACAAATACTCTTTTCTCTTTGTCCCCATCCCCTAATTTTTTAGAATCTAGAGGCTTACCTAATATAAAAGAGATTATCAAATATTTTCACATTTACCGTGTACCAGGATCTGTGCCATGCTCAGAGCAAACAGGCCAGTCCTGGTCTCTACTATCTTTGTGCTTACATTTGATTGCCGACTGAGAATTTCTTAACCTTGGTACTACTGACATTTTGAGCTGAATCATCTTTGTTGTGGTGGCCCTGTCATGCATTGTAGGGTATGTAGCAGCATTCTTGGCACTTGCCTCTGCCTTCATTATGAAAACCAAAAATGAATTCAGATATTGCAGAGTGTCCCCATGAAGTTAAAATTATTCTTGGTTGAGAACCAGTGGCTTATGGTCATCTCTATATAAAGGTTTCCCAAGAACCTATATTTTAACATGTTACATACTAAATAAATTCATTTTCTCTCCATTGTTTCTAATCTTGAATGTACCATTACCAATACTTCACCAATCCAGAATTCACTCTTTCCCAGAGCCACTGCATATTTTTGCACAATTGGTTTGCTCAAACTGGAATTCAAAGAAGGTTTCTGCTATGATTTGAATGTCCCCTCCAATACTTATGTTGAAATGTAATTGTCAACGTCATAATATCGGAAGTTGGGGCCCCTAAAAGGTAATCCATGAGGACTCTGCCCTCATGGATGGATTAATGCTGTTGTTGTAGGAGTGGGTTAGTTATCAAGAGTGGGTGCCTAATAAAAGGGTAAGTTCAGCCTTCATTTTCCCTCTGCTCTTATGCTCACTTTCACCTTCTGCCCTTCTATTATAGGATGACTCTCACCAGATGCCAATACTATGTTCTGGAACTTCTCAGCCTACATAACTGCAAAAAATAAGTTTCTTCTCTTTATAAATTACTCAGTCTGTGGTATTCTGTTAATAGTAGCAGGAAACAGACTAAGACAGTTTCATATTGCCTTTGAGTGTTATGTTTCTTAGGTCTCATTTATTTATTTATTTATTTAATTTATTTTAGTTGGAGTCTCTCTCTTTTGCCCAGGCTGGAGTGCAGTAGCATGCTCACGGCCACCCCAGTGTCAACCCGCTGTGTTCAGGTGAACCTTCTGCCTCAGCCTTCCAAGTAGCGGGAAATATAGGCGTGTACGACCATGCCCAGATAATTTTTTGATTTAATGTGGAGATGAGGTCTCACCAAGTTGCCCAGGCTTGTCTCAAACCTGTGAGCTCAGGCAATTCCTTCACCGTGGCCTCCCAAATTGCTGGGATTACAGGCTTGAGCCACCACCCCTGGCCTTCTTAGATCTCTTTTAAATAAGATTTGTCCTTTTCCCTCCTGCTTTTTCCCCCTCATGCCATTGACAAGATGAAGGATTTGGGCCTCTGGATTGACCCATTTCCTTCTGATGTCATTTAGCTTGTTCCTCTTAGCTAGAAGTTTTTCCTATAAACTAGGAGTTACATCTAAAGGCTTGATTTGATTCAAATGTTTTTGTTACTGTACTTCACGTTCATGTGGCATATCAGTTGACACATAATTTATGGGTGTCCCATTTTCAATTATAGTGGTATCATGTCCAGTCTAAATTCCATCATTATAGTGTTGAAAGTTTTGCATCTTGTGAGTATTGATTTCACCATAACTTCTGATTTAATGGTTTAAGATCTAAAGATACTTATTGCCTAAGTCAATTATTTCTTCAGGAATTATAAAATTATACTTTTTCTGAAGGTCCACTTTTGACACAAACAATTTGAAATGGCAGTCATAAAGTGGATAGATCACATAGTAGTTAGATACGAAAATCTGAAGGGTGGGGCTAGGATGATAAATTTGGAAGTCATCAGCATATGGCTGACATTTAATAGCCATAGACTAGATGGGATCGTTAAAGAGAGAGGGTAGATCAAGAAAAGGGTCCAGTAGTGAGCGCTGAATCACCCTAACTGTTACAACTAAATAGAGGAGCCAAAAGAGGGCTGAGAATACAGGAGCCATACCTCTTTAATGTCATTTCTTTTAAATTTTTCATCATCTTTCTTAGAATATTGAAATCACCTCCTAATTGACCTTGCCACTTATAAGTTATAATTGATCTTGCCCCTTCCAATTTACCCTTCACAGAATTATCTGACAAATTTTTCTAAAAGTTAAATTGCTTAGATCAGTTTTAGATTAAAACCCCTGAATAGCTCTGCAATTAGAATAAAGCCCCACTGTGAAAGTCCAACTTTCTAAGTGTTTCTTGCCTACCTGCTCAGCCTTACATCTTGGCAATCCCCATTTCTTACCTGTAGCACCACATGCAGTTCCCCCAAACATTCCAAGCTGTTTAATGTTTCTATAACTTTTATTCAATTCTTGTGTGGAAAAGTTTGTTTTACTTGGTAAACAAATATTTTATAACTGAGCTAAAAGCAATTTACTTATAAATTCTTTTCTGATTCCAGTGAGGTGGAATTTATCACTGTTATCTGCTCCCATTGTAGTGTGTGCGTGTGCGTGTGCGTGTGTGTGTGTGTGTGTGTGTGTGTGTGTCTCCAAATGTGACCTTAATGAACTCCTCTACAAACTGAGTACAAATGTGAACACTTACTTTCCCCCCCAATTAATTACCTAGAGTAGATCTTCAATACTATACAACAACAATCACCACCATATTTTCCTCCTTACTCCTTCATTTTAATTTCCCAAGGTTCTGGAGGTTTATACAATCTAAACAGGATAATCGGAAAGATATATTCACTCTGTGATAGGCATTAGAGCTGTTAACCAAATATCCTGGTTCTCCTAGCCACAGAGTGGGTACATACTTTTCTGTTCTCTTAAAGTGGCAATGATGCATGCTTTGGCCATGAAATGTGAACAGAAATGAAGAAATGACATGCTCTACTTCCCTGTAGAATCCTTTAAAGACCAGTACTTGATCTGCCCTCCCCTGCCCTTGCTGCAGTGGTGGTAGAAGTAGAGTCTTCATCAGTCAGGGTCCTGTATGATGAATACTTCACCCATGTTGAAATGTAGCATGAGCAAGAAATAAACTTTTTTGTATTGAGCCACAGAGATTTTAGAATTGTCTATTAGTACAGGACAATGTGGTCAATCCTGTCTGACTCAATGACATGTCAGCTGTGTTCATAACTGGTAATTTTTTTTAACAGAAAAGGCTCTTGGTAATCATGATTATTGGAAAGATAAACAGCCAAAATATATAAAAGTAATATTAGACAATTTTAGTTGCAAAAAAAAATTTCATTTCATGGAGTAAGCTTGTTAGGAAGGTTTGGTACAGAGAAATTATTAATAGCATCAGATGTACATTAAACTGTCATTGTTACTTTGATGTTAAAGTTGTGCAGACATCTGCAAAATGACCTCTTTTAAAATCAGTAGAATAGTAAAATAATGCTGGTTTTAAAATATTTTAATATTAAACCAAACACATCTGAGGTACATGGGAAACTGTTTGATTACATTATGAGAGAAATAAATGTACCTTTGACACAAAAGTCTTTTTCCAGATTTCTTAAACAATAAAAGTATGCTCACATTTAGGTCCATTGTAATCATCAATTGTGACTGCTATTCAAAAGATTTGGAAAGTCAGTTTAAAATACATTTTCCCCCCAAAAACTTAAACACTTTAATTTTTGAAAAGATTTTTCACATTCTAATTTCTTTTTTCTTTCTTCTGAGATTTTTAAATGATTAGAATCATTGACTTTAGAAATAAGAAATAGAAAAGGTAAGAACAAACTTAGTCAATGAAATATTGCGGAAATCAGAGAGTATATGTTACTAGAATGTAGTACCAAGTATTCAATTTTATTACTCCTAAGTAACAAGAGGCTAATGAAGTGTTTTCAAATGAAGTTCAGAAAAAAACTTTGATAAATAGATAAAATGGTTTACAATTGTTTATTCCATGGTAGCTATTTCAGATTCATTGGAGGTGTTGGAGTATGGATACTTAATCTGCATAATATCATCTGAATTTTATCATAAAAATAAATTGGAGAATAATCATGGTGCTTTAGAGCTGCAGTCTTTACACATTTTCAGTCACATATCTTCTAAATTAAGAATTTTAATTGCAAGTATTTCTGTGACATCTAAATTTTTTCATTATAAGTTTAACTAGATTGAAAGGATATACTTTTGGCATACTGTGTTTGACTTTTTACAATATAGCTGTTATTTCTCTCTTAGATGTTCAAATGAAATCTACCTACTATTTTAGAATAATGCATGCTACATGTTAGTGTAGCAAACTCCACAATTTCAGTGTCTTAATATAAAAAATTCATTTTTTCCCACAAATCAAGTCAATTGCAAGGCATTTCAGACTCAGCTTCTACTTTGTGCTTTTGTCATTCTGAGAACCTCAGAATCTTTTGATTCAAGCCAGTGAATGTTGAATTAGGAATAGAAGGTTTTTAGTGAACCATCCACATTCCATTGGTTATAACTCAGTGATTTGGCTACATCAGCCTCCAAGAGAGGGCGGAAATGTAGTTTAGCTATTGGTCCAGGAGAAAGAAGAAATGGTTTGATGAGCACATAAAGGTCTCCACTCTAGTTTACTATTCTGATAACCAAATACTATCCTTCTTCTTCCCACACATAAAGCATAGTCATCCCCTTCCCCAAATGGACAATCAAGGGTTCCTCACTGCATTTATCTCAAGTTCTAGGTGTCCACTCTCTTTACTAGAATCTGGATTTAGATTCCTCTGGGCATTGCCATCAGCCCTCCCCACTTAATACACACACACACACACTCATAGATGCAAAATACAGTGGTGAAGCAGAAATAGAATAAATACAATAAGCTTACCCCAATTGGAAAAAAAAAAAAAAAACAGTAGACAATACAGAGCAGTTACTGGTCCATAACAGTTATAAAATCCTGCAGGGTAAGAACTGGAAGTAGTCCTGCTCTGGCAGCAGAAAATGTTTCTTGGTCCAATTTTAATTCTTCTCATGGGGAAAATGTTCATTGTTCTCTGTGGCCCCTGACTCTACACCACTCCTTCCCCCAAGATTCATCTTTGTCCATTATTACCTATAATCACATCTGACATGGGTGTTGTGACATTTAAAACGGCCTAAGACTATGGATTTTAGCTCAATACATTTTCTACAGCATATAAAGTTGAATTTAAATAAAATTAGGTTCATTGAAAATTAATTAAATAAAGCAAAGGTTAAGGCTATTTCGAAGAAGGGATTGCCTATGGGGATTTATCTTTGTTGAATGAACTCATTTGTTTATTCAATTGAATTTTCATATTCTTCTGAATCTACATCTGTTTTTCAGAGTCTCGGGACAGTAGAAGAAGAGTATAATTTAGATTGTGCCTTCTATTAAATAAATCACACTAAGGTAAGAGACTCATTTTCAGAAAACTGAACAAATTTTACAGAAAAATAGAAAATAACTTTTACATTATCAAAATTTATATAAAACATAATAGTGTGTTTCTATCCTATCCTATATTTATATGATTATATTACATGTATCATATGTATAGTATTATGTTACTAGTTTTTATTTATTTTTATTCACTAAAATAAATATCAGTACTCTAAAGAGTCCTAAAAATTCATATGATTTCATTTTTTATCTTTGCCAGCAAGGTTTTTTTTTTGTTGTTGTTGTTGCTGTTTTTTTGAGCAGGCTGGAGTACAGTGGCATGATCATGGCTCACCACAGCCTTGACTTCCTGGGCTCAGGCGGTCCTTCTGCCTCAGTCTCCTGAGTGGCTGTAACTACAGGCATGCCACACCATGCCATGCTAACTTTTTTATTTTTATTTTTGTAGAGAGGAGGTCTTGCTATGTTGCCTAGGTTGGTCTTGAACTCCTGGACTCAAGCAATTCTCTCACCTCAGCTCCCCAAGGTCTGGGATCACAGGCATTAAGCACCACACCTGCAATGCCAACAGGTTTTCATGTGGAACCCCAGCTATAAAATCCTAAACAGTCAGCCAGTGACATGTGCTATCTTTTCCTTTGTGCCTTATTTGTAGGCCATGAAGAAAAATGAGATTAAATTGAATTCTCCTCAGATGAACTATTTAAAGAATATGACCATTAAAAAAAAATGTATATACTTAAGATTTTGAAGAATATTTTAAAAATCTTTCTAATTTTCAATAGTTACTTAAAATGTTTTTGTCATTTTGAAATGTCTATAAATTATACGTATACAAAATTACTTGAATTTTGAAATGATAATATATAATTTCTGAGTGAGATGTACCTATAGAAAGGAGATTACTTACTTCTGGGTTTGTAAAGTTTTTGTGTTTATAATTTGAATATGAGCATCTTAAGGATTTTGAGAATTCTCATTTTACCAAACAAAATAATAAAACCTTACATAAAGATGTTTTGCTTCAACTCTTCATTGCTTCTCACTCCACACAGATAATGAACTCCATCTCCTATTGCAATAATTGGCTCATAACTTTACAATAATTTTCTGAAAGCACTTATTGTCTAACTAAAAATGTACAAGGTTAAACTATCTTCTCTATTGTTGACAAAATATCCAATGTTGGCATTCTGCCTTAAATTTCACAAATGCATTCTTATTAAGCAGAGTAACTGACAATATGAAAAAAATTTAAAAGTTGTTTCAGATTTATCATTCAGGTAATCTATATTTAAATGTAATTATTGTTTTTGAACCCATTCATTTCTCACAAATGCAGTTTTTGAATTGCAAAGAACCTTGTAGATCATTAAGCAATTTATCCAAAGTCAAACATTCATAAAAAGGAAACCAATCTACAATAGAAAAATGAACTAAAATAAAAAGTATGAATAACTTAAGAAAAGGAATTATTAATGGATCTTATACAAATGAAAAGATTCTCAGCTTCATCATTTAAGAGAAATGAAATTTTAAAAGATAATGCAATACCACAGATTGGTAACGATCAACATGTTTGATGACACTGCTGAATGGGCAAAGCTATATAAAAAAGCAGGTAATCATAAATTGCTGTGGGAGAGTGAAGTGGTACAACCTCTCAAGAGGGCAATTTGGCAATATCTATCAAAATTACAGCTGGATGTATACACTGATCACAACTTACAAAATTGTACACTAAAAATCATAAATTTCACTGCTACAAATTATACCTTAATTAAAAAATAAAAAGCTAATATTAATCTCCTCAAAATAAATTTTATATTGCTTTTAGAGAGGATGAGGTTGATCTACTGGAATGCAATAAACTCTAAGATATATGAAGTGAAAAAAAAACCTCAAAAGTCAACCATTTGAAGACAATTTCTTTTCATGTTACTGTGCTTCCTCCAATTTAATAGATGATTAAAATTCTCACAGCATTCACCTTTCTTTTTTGTTGTTGTTGTTGCAGTATTCAGTTTTTTATTTCTGTGATAATCTGCTTAGAATGATGGCCTCCAGCTGCATCCTTGCTGCTACAAATGACATGACTTCATTATTTTTTTGAGGCTGTGTAGCATTCCATAGTTTATATATACCACATTTTCTTTATCCAGTCCACCATTGATGGGTACCTGGGTTGGTTCCATGTTTTTGCTATTGTGAATAGTGCTGTGATAAACATAAGGGTGCAGGTGTCTTTTTGGTAGAATGATTTATGCTCCTTTGGGTATATCCCAAAAGGGATTTCCGGGTCAAATGGTAATTCTGTCTTTAGTTCTTTGAGAAATCTCCAAACTTTTCACAGGGGTTGAACTAGTTTACATTCCTATGAACAGTGTATTAGCAGTCCCTTTTTCCTGTGGCTTCATCAACATCTGTTGTTTTTCGACTTTTTATTAATAGCCATCTGGAACAGTGAAAGATAATATCTCATTGTAGTTTTGACTTGCATTTATCTGATGATTAGTGATGGTGAGAATTTTTTCATAAGTTGTTGGTCACTGGTAAGTCTTCCTTTGAGAAGTGTCCATTCATGTCCTTTTCCTACTTTTTAATGGGGTTGTTCTTTCCCTGTTGATTTGCTTGAGATCCTCATAGATTCAGGATATTTGACTTTTTGTCAGATGCATAGTTTGCAAATATCTTATCCCATTCTGTGGGATCTTTTTTACTCTGTTGATGGCTTCTTCTGCTGTGCAGAAACTTTTTATCCTGATAAGGTCACATCTGCCAATTTTAGTTTCCACTGCATTTGCTTTTGAGGTCTTGGTCATGAATTCACTTCTTAGGCTGATGTCCAGGAGAGTGTTACCTGAGTTTTCTTCTGAGATTTTTATAATTTGAGATTTTATGTTTAAGCCCTTGATCCATTCTGATTTAATTTTTGTATATGGTGGGATAAGTCCAGTTTTATCCTTCTGCATGTGGTTAGCAGTTTTCCCAGCACCATTTGTTGGATAGGATGTGCTTTCCCCAATGTTTGTTTTTGTCAGCTAGTATTTACATTTCTAAAAGGCTTTTTTTTTTTTTTTTTTGCCCAGGGTGGATATCAGCTCCTGTACTCAAGTGATCCTTCCACCTCAGTTTCTCATATAGCTGGGATTATTGGCATGCACCACCACACCTGGCTAATTTTTTTTTTTTTTTAAATAGAGACAGGTCTTGCTATGTTACCGAGGCCAGTATCGAACTCTTAGGCTCAAGCAGGTCTCTTATCTTGGCCTCCCAAAGTGCTAGGATTACAAGCATGAATCACTGCACTTGGCTAAAATCTTTGCTAATGTCTTATTTTAAAAAAGTCATGGTACTGTTAAGTAAATAGCCTTACATAGAAAAATGAAAGATTCTTTACTTTTAAAATATCATTTAATTATGTATCTTTCTAATCTTGGCATTGTTTTGATTTTTCCACACATCAGTATCTTATATATACTTTTTATGTACCAATATTGTTTGCACATATAAAATTTTAACAGTTTTAAAATATTCTATCATTTTACTATAACTTAATCACATCTAACTCATTGAACATTTGTTTGTCTCCTATTTCTATAAACATTTTTGGATTATTTTCTTGGGATATACTCCTATGAGTGGTACTTGCTCAAAAGGAAATCATTTTTATGTTTTCTACTGTATGAGGGGAGGACCCCCCCAAAACTGAAATTATCTTTGGGAAGGCAGACCCCTTGTAGTACAGGCTTTGCCCACTAAGTAAGTGTTCTTAGGAACCCATTGGCATCAGACCAGCTAATGTTGTTGTAAGAAGCTGCTGTTCAGCTTCAGTGAATATTTTTTGGAGATTCTTTCAATACATTTGCCCATAACATGAAGGGTGACTTACAAGTATATATGCCCATACCACGCTGAGTGTTCAGCAGTTTTTGACCAAGGATTATGTGACCCCATGCCCAACCCTCCCTGTTCATCCAATCTTGCCCTGAGCAACTTTTTTTTTTTGTTTCCCCAGATGAAAAAAGTCCTCAAAGAGATATGATTTGCTGATGTGGAAGAGGTGAAACAAAAACAGCAGAAGCACTAAAAGGTGCCAAAATTGACAAGTTCAAAAACTGTTTTGAGCAGTGAAAAAATCATCTCAATAGGCATATTGCATCAAATGGGGAGTACTTTGAAGGTGACCGAAGTTTAAACATGTAAGAATAAACACACAATTTTTTATAAATAAATTCAAGGGATTTTGGGGGGTAGCCCCCCATCATGTATAAGTAGATTGCTTTTTAAAAACATTTTTTGTCAATTACATATAACCATCATCAATGTATGATTACATCTGCTAATATTGACTTTCATATACTCAAGATTTTGAAGAATATAAGAAAGCATTGCTAATTTTTAATAAAGGTACTGATATATTTTTGTTGTTTTGAAGTGACTGTGTATGTATTGAAGTCACATATAAATTTTGGAGCAAATTTTAATTAACTTTTGTTAATTTAACTATTTATCAAAATTGTATAAAGTCAGCTATTTTCACATTACAGATAATTCATGTAATTTTACTTGTTCTATTTTGTTCATAGATAGAAACAAGCAACATTAAATATAAACCAAATTGTTATTTCATTAAATCCTATCCTTATCAACAAAGGATTATTTAAAGAGATGATATAGACTACAACCAAATCTTATTTCTCATAGCTGAAGGACATTTTAGGGTGAAAAATATAATTTCAATACTTATTTTATTTGTAGCACATTTCAATACTATATAGATCACATATTAAGTTTCCAAAAGGTAAAACTGATTTCTCATTGCTTCTTAGAATGCTACCATTCCTCTGATACTTAATTCTTAGTATTTTTATATTATGAAGACAATGAAGTAAAGATTGTATGACAGTGGGAGCAACACAGAGGTTAAGAGAACATATAATTTCTTACTTCAAGCACTTTGCAGTTTATCTGTGCATTAAGGCCTCTTTAAGACCTCATTTCCAGGACCTCAAACTTCTGCACCACCATATTTTCCCCATGGAACCTCTACACTTCCTTCATGCAATAGATGACATTCCCTTCAGTTAAGCAAAAAAATATAAATTATTTTAGTAGTATCAAGAAAGAAAAGATCATCTTAAAAAAATAGAAAATACAGGAATATATTACAGTATCTTTGAAAATACAAGTTTTTACATTGGCTGTTTAAAAATTTGTCATACAGAGTATATATTTCATTAGTAATATGCTGCCAATAAAATTTAATTTTATGAGTGTGTGCTGGGGGGAATTTCATAATGTTGCAGAAATGGAAAGTAGTCCATCTCATAAATATTCTCTCATTTATTCTTTTTTTTTTTTTTAAGTTGGAGTCTCACTCCGTGGCCCAGACTGGAGTGCAGTGGCTGCTCCCAGCCACCACAGCCTCGACCTGCTGGGCTCCGGCGATCCTTCCACCTCAGCTTTCCAAGTAGCTGGAACTACAGGCATGTGCTACCACGCCCGGCTAACTTCTTTTTGATTTATTGTAGAGATGAGGTCTTGCCAAGTTGCCCAGGCGGGTCTTGAACCCGCGGGCTCAGGCAATCCACTCACCTCAACCTCCCAAAGTGCTGGGATTACAGGCTGAGCCACCGAGCCCGGCTTATTCTTACTATCAGAAATCTAGGCAATATTTTCAGCTAAAAAAACTGCATTTCCAAGACACTTTCCATATGGGAATGGCCAATGTAAAATGAGACTTGTTCAAAAGTACCTCTAGGAAAGCTATCATTGTCCTTCCATCTAGTGACAGCTACAGCTCTAACAGCCATTTGGGACTGGAAGAGAAAAGACAAGAAAATTTCATATCCATAATATCTGACACAAATTAAAGTTAATTTTTCAACTTTAAAAAAGTTTCTTTATAACTCAAATGATCTCTGTAATAAGAAGTCTGTAAATATAATGATTTGACACTAATTGATTGTTTATTCATTTAGCTGACATCCTCTTAGCCTTAACTATGTGCCCAGCTGACTCTGAGTTTGGCACTGCAAAACCTCTGTCTGAACAATTATTGACCAGAGTAACGCAATAACTTTCAATTATGGCTGCATACTAGAACCAGATATGAAAATTTAGATTTACTATCTCTAGGGTAATGGTTTTAGCTTTATCAGAATCATCTAGCTAAAACATAAATTTGTTAAACATAATCTTGTTAAATCAGATTGCTGCACCCCTCTCCCAGAATTGAGAGATTCAGTAGCTCTGGAGTATCATGTTCTTCTCAAGTGATGCTGACATGTCTCGTCCACAGACCACACTTTTAGAACCATTAGTCAAGGTTACAGCCTGGACACCTATGTATTAAAATAGTTTAACATGATTTGGATATTTAAAAGCCAGTATCAGAAAGTTATTGAGAATTAGTAAGATTACATCTATTTCCTCTCATTCACTTTGATTTATCAGCTTGAGTTTTCCAGATTAAAAGTGAGGGCTTTATACATCTTCTTTCCTCTTTGGGTGTACCTTTCTTGAGGATAAAATTGCTTTCCTTTTGGTATTTTTGAGTAAATAAGATTGACGAGCTTCAGACACAATTTCAAAATAAACAAGCAGTCATTTTCCCTTTGATTTTTTTCTGCATCCTTTATCTTCCTCTTATCAATGACTCTTCTCTAAAAATCTGTGGACATTTCTTTCAGTTGCTCATCAAAAAATGTAGAAGATCTGTTAATCTAGTTAGAAGCTTTCTCTTGGTTTGGGTATGATGTTTCTCAGGAAGAGGGTCCTGTACTTTCCTGAGGGTTGTCTAGTAATCTGGATGCTTCCGTACTTTTGAACAACCTACCTTCGTATCCTTTCTTTAGATGATGATTTGACAAATATTTTCCTGATTCCAGTCCAAGCTTTGTAACCTACCAACTCTTTTCACAACTTGTAAAAGCTCCTTTATTTACATGTACTTCCATTGTGGATATCATTGTTCTTCAAATCTACCACCCAAAGTAAAGGAGAAATTATTATTCTGTACCTGCCAGGGTTCTAGACTTCTTATTGGTAAAATCTACCTAGCAAAGAAGTGTGCTTTTACAGAGTTGGGGCAGAGTTGTAGGAGCTGGGCTATCTTTTCTACATATCACCTACCAAATTCTGGTCACATAACTCAGTCCTCATAGTTTATTTTTCATAAATATCTCAAGGCTTACATATTTAGAAGTAATGCTAAAATTATTCACTACATCAAAATTTACAAACTTCTTTTTAGTGTCTGAATAAAAAAACAGGCAAGAGCAAACTGCTTTTTCAAGTTAATAAGTGTTTGTGCAATTATCAAATCCAGAGGCCTCTTTGTAATTCTCAATTTTTTTCAACTTTAGGTGGCATTTCACACTGCCGATCATGCCTTAATGTTGAATATCTGCTCTCTTTCCCTTTCTATGACACAGTTTCGATAATAGGATAATATTGTCTTGCTTTTATAGTCTTTTTGAAAACTATTTTAAATGGCTATCCTTTCTCCATTCTTCCCTAATTTTGGCATTTCCCAAGGTTCTGTCTTCATCTTTCTTCTCAGTAGACTCAAGCAATTTCTCCCTTATAAATCTTATTAACGTAAATGGTAGGCATCCTATCTTCTTTTAGTACTGATGGGAACTGGGAGAAGAAACACTTGAGACAAAGCTGAACATTTAAGGCTACATGATAGAGATAACAGATGCTAATTGGAATAGTGTCAACATTTTAAATTTTAATTTTAAGACTAATAATTCTCCTTTAGAAATTAAAATATAACAGATAAATGTCTTCTTGGGCCATTATCCCTATTCTTTGGACTCATCTTCCTCCCCAAACGTAATCATTGCTAGCAACATAGTGTTAATTTATTTGTATATTTTAATATAAGTGCTATAGTACTAAACTTCCATTCTGAAACTTGTGTTTCTATTCATCAAAATGTTTTGAGATTTATCCATGCTACAACATATAATTCTCCCTCAGGTAATAGCACTCCTTATGCAAGTTCTAACCAGGCCCAACCCTGCTTATTCGAGACCAGATGCGATTGGGCACAATCAGGTGGCATAACTGTAGACAGGAAATAGCACTTTGTGGCAGAGTATATAAAATAAATCATGCCTAGGATACCTTGTTGAACTTGAACTTTGGTGGGGATCCTTATGCAGTCTGTTAGAGCAATTCCAAAATGGAAACCATGCTGATGATGGTAGAAGTAGTCCCTTGGCTTTCTAATGTTTAAACATATATTTTTTTTGAATTTTGGGGGTGGTTGACTTTAGGCTACATATAAACAATGGTCCCAGCACATCACATATAAACTGATGATTGTAGTGAGTGTCCACCATGCAATCTTGAACACCTGAGAATAATGGTGGAGTCACTGAATTAAAAAGTCTTCATACGGTATCGTATCTTGGTCCCTAGTAGTTGGATTTCTTAAATTACAGACTTTATCAATAGGAAAGAGTCATTTACAAATTTAACTACCAAGAACAGTGACTTGGATGTCTTTTAAGAACTAAGATATCTAGCAACAAATTTTCTGGAAACCTCTTAAGTCCAATAAGCTAGTTAGGAGCATTCACAGGCAAGGAGGCTTTGGCGATTAGCTACACTGTCCAGTATTTCAATGGTAATGGTGAGTTTGATGTAAAGTTAAGACTGCTGTCTAGGAAGTGCCTCCTCACCAAAGACTGAATCTTGATTTTGGACTCTCCAGCCTTCATAACTGAGAAATACATTTCAGTTGTTTATAAACCACCAGGTTTATATTGTTTTAGCAACCTGAATAGATGAAGACATTTAACAAATAGTGAGCACCTACAATGCACCAGGACATATGCTGAGCGATTAAGAGAATACTAGTTTTCAGGAGATAAGAAAGGTTTCCAAAAAGAGATAGCATTTGAGAAGGACTTAGAAGGAGGTGTAGAGGTTTTATGGGGAAAGTATGGTGGTGGGGAAGTTTAAGATTCTGGAAGCGGCAAAGTTCTTAATTCGCAGATAAATTACAAAGTGCTTGAAGCAAGAAACGATATGTCCTCTTAATCTTTGTGTTGATCCTACTGTTGTACAATCTTTAATCATCTTCATAATAAAACATGCAGTATGATTATTCTTAATAATTAAGTTTCATTATTGAGCAGGTGTTACACCATGCCCACGCAGAGGCTCTCAAACTTTAGAATACATCAGAATCACCTGAAGGGCTTGTTGAACCACACATTGCTGGTCTCTATTCCTAGAGTTTGGAATTTCTAGGTTTGAGCCAGGGACCTATAGGGAAAAAGAAATATTTCTCTCCCATCACTAGGATCATAGTTGAGGCTTCTATAACAAATGACAGATTTTACAAGAAAAAAAAGCTTGCCCATTTATTTAGTGTAAGTTTTAAGTGACATGGGAGCCTTCAGAAATGATGACTCAAAGAATCAGGGAAACCTGTGCATTTTTAAATTGACGAGTGGACAGTTGCGGCAAGTATGATTGGATGAAGAAAGTATGATCTAGTATCCTGAACCCCAACGGGGGGGGGGGATCTTGCATGTCTATAAAGTTCTCAGGTGACGTTGTTGATGCTCCAGCTTCCAGAATCACATTTAGAGAATCATGTTTTAGTGTAATTTATATTTAATCACATCTACAGCATTCTTGTTATCTCTAAGCATCCAGAATACCGTAACAATTCTTGACAAACTTAAAGAACCTTCAAGAAGTCCAATTTGAGGGCAATAAATAAGGGAAGGAGCATATCTTATTAATCTCTGCACAACCTTTGACATATTACAATAATGTTTTGCAAACAGTATTGGAGTACTAATTGAAGTATCAAATAATTATGTGGTAAATATCAATCCATTTATTTAATCAACCCTTAATAAAAGGGATAGATAACATCTGAGTTAGAAAAATGCATAGAAGGGTTGTCAAAGGAAAATTGAGTTCATCAAGCCTATCAGCAATCTCCCCTCATTTTGCTTTACATATTTGTAAGCGCAGTAAGTTCAGAGTATATATAAGTTGTGTGTCTCTCAAACATATCTGATTAAACTTGGTAAGCCATAGACCTGCAACATATTGTATATGATATACTGAATGTAATATAATACATTGTTATAATTATATATAAGATACAGAATAATATGTTATTCTGTATGCCAAGGGAGAGAAGCCAACAGCAAAGAAGGGGAAGTGAGACAGGTTCAAAGTAGATTACAACACCCAGGTTGCAAAAAACAATTTATGCTGGAGGAAATACAACCCCAAAGACATAACCCTCTTTCAATAAAATCATACAGAGTCAGAGAGGGCTCCTGGGACAGCCAAGGCTAGAATGCGCTTGATCAGTTTGTCCTGCAGACCTGTGAGCAACCTTCCCTCCCGCCTCCGGTCGGAGCCACCGCAGCCTACTGCACAGCGCCAGACTGGTTGGTCTGTCCGGGACACTCATTTCCGCCTGCGGAACCCTCGAAGCTTTTCCCGCCAAGGCCGGGGTTTCCGCTCCCCGGCCTCCGAGCAAAAGCGGAGTGCGCATGCGCAGGGCCCGGCCCGCCTAGAGCTTCTCCCGGGCTCTCCAGACTTCGAGCCATGGCGGGGACGGAAGCGAGCCTGTTGCGCCAGTGCCCGCTGCTTCTGCCCCAAAACCGCTCGAAAACCGTATATGAGGGATTCATCTCGGCTCAGGTACCCACCCCGTTGTTGCTCTCTTGCTCACAGAGCCTTCCTCTCGAGGCGCAGCTCCGCCCATGGAAGCCTATGACAGATGGGGGTGAGGGGTCCAGACTTGCGGGGATCGAGAGGGGCGGCGCGTAACGGCCGGCGGGAGGCTGGAGGTTGGAGACCTGCTGCTGGCAACCGGTCCCTCCCCGTCGCCCCTGAGCCGTGGCCCGGGCAGCCGCTCGGGCCTGGGAGCAAGGAGGCGCGCAGAGCCTAGCGCGGGCTTGTGGACCACGCCCCCTCGTCTCCCCGCCCCTCCTGGAGTTCTGTTGCCTTCCTAGTTCTCAGTCCGGCGGTCCACTGTTCTGTTCTTGTAAGTTTCGCCCTACCTGGATTTTAACACCTTCCACCCCCACGAATTGCGGCTGGCAGTTCACTCGGGAATCTGGGCTAATTATATTCGTGTAGCCTGTGGAAAGAACATTTTGGAGGAAAATCTTATGTTTAACCTTATGCAAGTCTTTGGGTACCTACCTGGACATCTCCCGTTGCGATATTTTGTAGTCAATCTTGACAATGGAGTTAATTACCTTTGTTGATTCCAGTGGCCTCTCTTACAGAGTTTTTTACACATACTAACACATGTGTAGAGTTTTGAAGTTTACAAAGCGCTTTCCAAGTATAATAGCTCACTTAATCCTCAGCTCTTTGAGGCAGATATTTTTTAAAAAATCGTCATTCCGTTTTACTGTTGAAGAAATGAAGGCATGGGAAACTGGTTAAGTAGCTTGTCCATGATTGCACCAGCATCCCTTGTACTCAGGCTAATTCCAGCCCTGGATTTTGCCCCTCTGCATTGAACCATGACACCTTAGGCTAGGATTGTTAAGTACAAATTTTCCTCTTTGACCCCTGCACTCAACTTCGTGAACCTCCCCACCCGCCTAAACACTCTGAGGAAGGGACAGTATCCTAGGAACTACCATTTGTTTTAGAGTCTCCTCAACAAAACATACAATGATCTCTCAAAAATATTGAGTGCCTTGTCAAATCCACTTTGCTAAATGAAATTTTTTTGACCTGTCCCTAAGTGTATTAGGAGGTGTGGAGTTAATCAGAATGTTCTGTGATTAATGAAAGATTATATACATAGTTCACTTGGGCTTCTCCATGTGTCTCCAAATGGATTATGACCATCACAGAAAGTAGAGGTTAAAATTCATTATTGCATATGGAAAAAAAGTAAATCTACCTTTTTCTTCTCCAATTGGAAGTATTTGTCTTGAATCACGTAGTTAAAAACATGACTCACAGACAACATTTAGAAAGGTTGAAAAAATAGTACCAAATTACATTTTTTCCCCAGAAACCATGGTATACCTAGCTTTAGGTACTTTAAGGAAAATGCTTTGTATCAAATATGTCTGTCTACTAAATAAAGCCTCTTGGAAAACATGTATAGCCATTAGAATTGAGATTAGATGACATTTTCTTAAAACCCTTGCTGGAGCTAAAATTCTAATTGGTATCTAATCTTAAGCAGTTCATTTAAATCTTAACCCAAAACACTTTGTCTAAAAATGTTTTGTTATATTTCAAATATACAGAAAATTAGCACGGATATACAGTACAAAGAATTACAATATACCCGTTACCTAGATACACCAATTTACATTCTCTCCATTTGATTTATCATCTAAGTATGTGTATGTGGATGAGCATATATACATATTATTTTCCTGAACCATTTGAGATTAAATCATAGACAGTTCCTGTTTATTCCTAAATACTTCAGCATATTTTTCATAAGAAAAAAGTTAAAGTCATACCTAACCACAGTGCAATTATCAAAATCAGGGCTTTTAATCATGATACAATACCATTATCTAGAGTCCATATTCAAATTTTGTTTATGGTACAATTACATATTTTATACTCCCATCCCCCACTATCTGATATAAGATTTCCATGTTACATTTAGTTGTCATGTATTGATTTTCATGAACTTGACATTTTTTAAGAGTACAGGTTGGTAGACTGTACCTCAATTTGGGTTTGACTGATAATTCCTCACCATTAAATCCAAGTTATGAATTTTTGGCAGAGCTGCTACAGAAAGAATGCTGTGTTCTCACCGCACAGAAGTTAGCTGGTCCCATTAATGATGATGTTAACTGTGGTCACCTGGTTAAGATGTCATCTTCCAGATTTTCCTTTTGTAATTAATAAGTACTTTTTGGGAGGTACTCTGAGTCATTCACTTTCACACATACTCCCGTTTTAGCATACATTGACTTTTGCTTGAGTTGGTTATTACTGTGATGGTTGCCAAATTATGGCTTTCTAACTTCATCATTCCTTCCATATCTGTGAATTGGCAGTTTATTATAAGGAGTAGTTTTCCTTTCTCATTTATTTAATTATATCTGAATGATCTCATGGATTAATAAAATTACTTAATTGATTATAATTACTACTTCTTTTATTTTGATGCTCAAATTGTCCCAGATTTGGCCAGTGAGAGCACATTTTTATGTATACAAGTTTTAAGGCTTTGTGTTTTTCTCTTATCAGTGGTTTAAAAGTATACTATAGATGCTGACATGTAGTGTTTTATCATCACTTTTTTTTTTTTTAGTTTTAGTTTCGGTGATACACAGGTCTGATCATTATGTGGACATATGGTGTAGTGGTGGGGATTGAGTCTCAGGTAACCTATTTTCCAGATAGTGAACATTATAACTCATAGGTAATTTCTGAAGCCTAACTCCCTTCCCCACTTCCCCCATATTGATGTCCCTGGTGTCTGTTATCTCCATCTTTGTGATCGTTTATCTCCCACAGATGAGAGAATATTTGGTGTCTGGTTTTCAGATTCTGAATCAGTTCACTTAGGATGATGAGTTTCAGCTCCATCCATGTTGTTGCAAAGAACATGATTTCTTTTTTTTTTTTTTAATGGCTGTATTGTATTCCATGGTGTATATTTACCACATATCCAGTCAATTATTGGTGAACACTTAGGTTGATTTCATGATTTTGCTGTTGTGAATAGTGCTGCAATGAACATACAAGTATAGGTATCTTTTTTATACATATTTATTTTCTTCTGGTTTGAACCCTAGTAGTGGGATTGCTGGGTCAAATGGTAGTTCAGTTTTTAGTTCTTTGAGAAATCTCCATACTGTTTCCACAGAGGCTGAACTAGTTTACAATCCCACAAACAGTGGATGAGCGTTCCCCTTTTCATCCCTTTTCTTTGCAACTGCATTGGCGTTTGTTGTTCTTTGACTTTCTTTTTTTTTTTGAGTAGGAGTCTCACTCTGTCGCCCAGACTGGAGTGCAGTGACTACTCCCAGCCACCGCAGCCTCGACCTGCTGGGCTCCGGCGATCCTTCTGCCTCAGCCTTCCAAGTAGCTGGAACTACAGGTGTGCGCTACCACGCCCGGCTAATTTTTTGATTTATTGTAGAGATGAGGTCTCACCAAGTTGCCCAGGCGGGTCTCCAACCCGCGGACTCAGGCAATCCACTCACCTCAGCCTCCCAAGGTGTAGGATAACAGGCTGAGCCACCGAGCTGGCTTCTTTGACTTTCTTATAATAATTCTGACTGGAGTGAGTTGATGGCCCATTGTGGTTTTAATTTGCATTTCTCGGATGATTAGTGATGCTGAGCATTTTTTCATATGTTTGTTGGTCACTTGTGTGCCTTCTTTTGAAAAGTGTCTGTTCATGTTCTTTGCCTACTTTTTGATGGGGTTGTTTTTGTTGTATCATCACTGTTTTTTTTTTTTTTTTTAGAAGTTATGTAATTTTAATTTGTAGTTTCTCTGTACTTAGGAATTGCTTAATAGATAGTTTTATAAATTTTCTCAAGGCAGGTCCTTTTTTATTTTAAATTCTATTGTTAATTTCTAGATTAGACTGTGTTGTTTGTAAAAAATCTACTCTTTGGAGCTTACTGATACTTTTTCTTGTGACCTAACATATAATCAGTTTTTTTGGTGACTATTTCATGTGATTAAAAAGAAAATATTGTTTCCATTACCAGAGTATCTCTTTCCTTTTGAGCGAGTGTGATAGTTCTTCAAGGAATTTATTTCATCTAGGCATTTGAATTTATTGGCTTAAAGTTACTTGTAATGTTCTCTTATTATCCTTTCAATGTCTTTAGGATCTGTAATGATGCTCCCTGTGTTGGTTATTTGTTGCTGCATAACTGTTTACGCCAATCCTTAGTGGTTAAAACAACAAAAAGTTTATTATCTTATGGTTTCGGTGGATCAGCAGTTTGAGAGCAACTTAGATGCTGGTTCCTGATCAGAGTCTCTCATGATCATGCAGTCAAGATGTTTGGCAAGTAATTGGATATCTAAAGGCTTGACTAGAATTGGAGGATTTGCTTCCAAGGTTACTCGTTCACACAACTATTGGCTAGTGGCCTCAGTTTGCTACTGCCTTGGTTCCTCACCACATGGAGCTTTGTGGCCCATCGTGTTGCTTTACTGCCATCACAACATGGCAGCTAGCTTCCCCAGAGTGTGTGGCACAACAGAGATCAAGCAGGAAACTGCACATTGTCTTTTATCCCTTAGCCTCTGAAGTCATTCATACTTACTTTTACCTTATTTTATTTGTTAGAAGCAAGTATCTAAGTCCAATCCATATGCAAAAGGAGGGAGATTAGGCACCAACTCTTTTTTTTGTTTGTTTTTTTTTTGAGTTGGAGTCCCACTCTGTCACCAGACTGGAGTGCAGTGGCCGCTTCTGGCCACCGCAGCCTTGACCTGCTGGGCTCCGGTGATCCTTCTGCCTCAGCCTTCCAAGTAGCTGGAACTACAGGCGCGCGCTATCACGCCTGGCTGATTTTTTGATTTATTGTAGAGATGAGGTCTCGCTTGCCCAGGCGGGTCTCGAACCCGCGGGCTCAGGCAATCCACTCACCTCAGCCTC
>CAUYQG010011689.1:0-34591 GCA_963574415.1 Tarsius wallacei
TGTTTTATCTTTGGGAACTTTGAAGATTGGGCTCCAAGCTCTCCTTGC
The DNA here is from genome assembly GCA_963574415.1 of Tarsius wallacei. Lineage (NCBI taxonomy): Eukaryota > Metazoa > Chordata > Mammalia > Primates > Tarsiidae > Tarsius > Tarsius wallacei. The sequence goes on from CAUYQG010011689.1 coordinate 49, forward strand.
CTGAAGTGTTTCTGTACATAAATCTGCTTCCATTCTAATTGATCTTCCCTGGTAGACAGTGTGACCTTTTTCTTTTTCTCTTGCTGCCTTTAGGATCTTTTCTTTTATACCTATCTTGTTTAGGTGAATTACCATGTGTCTAGGAGTTGGTCTTCTCATTTGTTGTTTTGCAGGGGTTCTCTGAAACCCTTGTGTTTGAATGGTCACATCACTGATGAGATGAGGGAAGTTTTCTTGAATAATTTCATGGAATGTTTGTTCCAGGGTGGTCTCTGTCTCTCTTTCTGCCTCGGGAAGTCCAATTACTCTTAGGTTCAGCCTCTTGAAGTAATCGCTCATCTCTTGAAGGTTTTGTTCTTTCTTTTTAAGCTTCTTTTCTATGTTTTTGACAGTTTGGGTTAGTTCTATATGTTGGTCCTCAAACTCTGAGATTCTTTCTTCTTCTTGGTAAATTCTGCTTTCCATGCTTATCAGTTTGTCATTTATTTCATTTACAGTATTCTTTACTGCCGTCATCCTAATTATCAACTCCTTCATTCTTTCCTCTTGTCTCTCAACTCTATTTATTCTCTCTATTAATGTCTTGATATCTGGGTTTGTAGTTTGATACCAGTCATTCTGGGGGCTCTTTATTTCCTTCTGAAGTCTGTTTTCTCAGTGTCTGACCTCCCAGGGATCTGTGTGAGATCAATATTCTTCTTTTGGTTTTTCATTTGTGTAGATTTTCCTTCCCCTCCCCACTTTATTTTTCCTCTTCTTTAATTCTGTTGTTCAGGGATGGCAGCATTGCTTTTACCTCTGTTTGCTCAATCTCCTAGTCTCCCTTATGTGGATCCTCTGGCTTTGTTCAGTTCTGAAGCTAGACTATGGGTTGGGAGTTGTACTTTTTGCAGTTTTGAGATATCATTTAGAGGGGAGTTGTGATTCAAAATCTATCTGCAGATCCCAGTATCCACCAACAGGTGTATGGGCATCCTGGAGCCCACTTCCCACTGCCTTATAATCTATTCATGCAGTGGGGGTATAGGTTTACTCACTGAAAGCAAAATGAGATAAGAAAAGGGAAAAGAATGGAACAAGGAAGGAGGGGGGCAAGAGGAAGGTGGAGAGAGAGAAGAGTAAGAGGGAAAACAGACAGACCTACTGACTAACAAATGAAAAGAGACACAAAGACAAAAAAAGAGTAAAGGAAAAAAAAAAAAAAACCAAACAAACACACAAACCAACAAAAATCTCCCTATTGATGTACTCTTCCCATACACAAACAGTAAGTCTAAAGAAAAAAAAATCAGTAAAATAACAGAAACAAAGCAAGTATGGAAACGTTATCAAAAGCAGAAAGAAAGAGAGAATAACAAACTAAAACAAAAAACAAATAAAAGTGAGCAAAACAAACAGACAGAAAATAAAAATAAAAACAAGGAACCAAACTTGCTCTGAGGTCATTCCTGTAAGTCCAGTGTCCTTTCAGCTCTGATCTCTAACTCTCTGGGCAGGCTGATAGGGTTGCTCATAGCTTGGATTAGATGCCCAGGCCTACTGTGGAAGGAAGGTGGATCAGATCTGGACTCACCCAGCTTGCTGCCTGTCAAGTCTGCCACTCAGTCTGACCTGTCTGTGTCTTATCCAGCATGGGGAAGGGGTTTCTGTCTCTCCCAGTTTGTTGAGATTACCGTAGGTCCCAAGTTGGAGACTGCGTGGAGCTGGATGGAGCTAGATGGGGCAATGCAGGTCTCTGCCTGGTCCTGGGACAGAGAAAATGACTGCAGATAGCATTTCTTCACTGGGCATGGGGCTTCTCTCTGGCTCTCCCTGATCTTCTCTCACCACTGATTGGATTCAGAGCTCCAGCTGATTTGCTATAACAGGTGATGGTGTGGGCCCGGTGCCAAGTGATGAGAATCAGCTGGATTTGGCAGGCTCATCTCAGGAGAGTCCTGCAAACAGCAGATGATCTTGCGCACCTGTGGTTCAAATCTCAGGGTAGTGGGGGCTTGCAGTCATGTTCAGAGGGGGGCCCCGGGTGCATGAACCCGAGTATCCCCTCAGAAGGGTTTTCATTCTCTCACCAGCACACACCTACTCATGCAGATACCCTCAGCATCCAACCAGTCCAGTCGCCATCTTGTCCCCCTCCAGCTTCGGTTTTCATTAATTTGTTCTACTGTTTTTCTGTTTTTAATTTTATTTATTTATGCTTTTATATATTTTTTCCTTATTGCATTGTGTTTGGGGTTTTTTGCTCTTCTTTAGTTAAGTTCTGAAGGTGGATGCTTAGATTCTTGGTTTGAGAACTTATTTTCTTATAACACAAACATTTGATGTTATACATTTTCTTCCACACATTGCTTTGCAGCATCCCACATATTTGATATGTCACACTTTCATTTTTTTCAGTTCATAACAATTTGTTATTTGCTTTGATACTTCTACTTTGACTATAGGGCAGGGGTCCCCAACTTCTGGGTCACAGACTGTGATACCTGTCTGTGGCCTGTTAGGAACTGGGCCACACAGCAGGAGGTGAGAAGCAGGTGAACAAGTGAAGCTTCATCTGTATTTACAGCTGCTCCCCATCATTTACATTACAGCTTGAGCTCCATCTTCCATCAGATCAGTGGCACCATTAGGCTCTCATAGGAATGCAACCCCAGTGTGAACAGTGCATGTAAGGGATCTAGGTTGTGTGTTCCTTATGAGAATCTAATGCCTGATGATCTGCAGTAGAGCTGAGGTGGTGATGCTAGGGAGTGGCTGCAAATACAAATTGACATTAGCAGTGAGGGTTGACCACATAGAGACCATAATAAATCAATTGTTTGCAGATTTGTACCAAAACCCTATCAGTGAGTGGCAAGTAAGATAATGTACTTCAATTGTATAGCTGCAACTGGTGGCAAGCTTTAAGTCAGAATTCAGTCCATGCATGGCCTGCATAACATTTTATTTACCACTTCTGTCTGTGCCTCTTTCCCACTGTGCGCACTTGTCTCAGTCACAGTTTTGGTAAGCCCACAAGCTAACCCTAGCCAAAATGAGTAAAAAACAAACATCACTGGAGAGTTTCTTTGAAAAGGGGGAAAGACCCAATGATGAGACAGCGGAAGACTCTAAGACTGCCAACAAAAAGAGAGCTGCATTTAAAAGAAGATATCAAGAGTTCTGCTTTAATTATGGGCTCATTACATCAGGTGATTCACATTCTCCAAGCCTCCTTTGTATAATATGTGGTATATTCGATGAAGCCATAAAACCCCAAAGCTGCTTCACCACATGGAGACCAAGCACCCTGTATTAAAAGACAAGTCTTTGGAGTTTTAAAATTTTAAAAAAAATGTGAACATGAAGAACAGAAGAAATTATTGTAGGCCATCACTTCATCACTGCACTGACAGCATCATTCTTGGTGGCTAACCTCATCACTAAACTAACAAGTCCTTTACTATTGGTGAAGAGTCAACTCTGCCTGCTGCCAAGACCATTTGTTGTGAACTCTTAAGACAATCTGAAGTTCAAAAAGTGGCATGTGCTCCTCTTTCAGCTAAAACCTAATAACTAGATGAATTGATGAGATAGTAGAGGATATTGAGGCAAAATTGCCAGAGAGGATTAGTGAGACATGGTATGTAATCCAGGTTGATGAGTCTATTAGTGTTTACAAGTCAACAATGCTTGTTTTTGTGCGATACATTTTTTAGGAGGATGTGCGTGAGGATATGTTATGTGCACTTTTGTTGCCAGCCAATACCACAGTTGAAGAACTAACTATTCAAGTATTTGAATGATTGTCTATTAGGAAAACTGAGTTGGTCATTTTGTGTCAGTATATGCACAGATGGAGTGGTTGCCATGACTAAACTGTTTTCTGGTTTCACTACTCGGGTCAAAGAGGCCGCTTCTGAATGTGAGTCTATGCACTATGTCATCCATAGAGAAGTGCTGACTAACTGAAAAATGTCACCTGAACTTAACAATGTTTTGCAGAATGTGATTAAAATGATCAACCACATTAAAGTACATGCCCTTGACTTACATCTGCTTGCGCAACTCTGTGAGGAGATGGATGCAGAGTACACATGTCTTCTCTTGAACACAGATGTGAGATGGCATTCTAAAGGTAGGTCACTGGCCACAGTTTTTGAGTTATGAGAGCCACTCCAGAGATTTCTTTTAGAAAAACAGTCACCACTGGCAGCACATTTCAGTGACACAGAATGGGTCGCAAAACTTGCTTACTTGTGTGACATATTCAACCTGCTCAACAAACTCAATCTGTCACTTCAGGGGAGAATGACAACTATGTTCAAGTTGGCTGATAAAATGGCTACATTCAAAGCCAAACTGGAATGGGAGTGATGAGTGAACACTGAGATTTTTGACATGTTTCAAACATTAGCAGAGCTTTGGCAAGAGACTAAGCCAGTGCCTTCTTTCCCCCAGCTGGTGGATGATCAACCATCTCAGCTTTCAGAAAAGTTTGAGCATTCCTTCCCAACCACAGAAGACCCTTAAATTGGGAAGGAATAGGTCTGAGACCCATTTGTGAATAAGCCAGGTGAATTGACTTTGTCCATGCTAGAAGAGGAGCGACTGCTTGAGAAGGAAATGATGATGACCTTTAAAGTATTTTTGAGACAGCTTCAAATCTCCATATGGTATGGATTAAAGTCAAGGCAGAATATCCTGACATTACCATAAAACACTGAAAAGTCTGCTCTGCTTCCATTTTCAACATCCTATCTTTGTAAAGCAAGGTTTTCTGCAGTGGCAGTAACCAAAATGAAGTTACGGAATAGACTGGACATAAGCAACATACTTCGGGTATCACTGTCTCCCATCACCCTCAGATGGGAATATCTATTTGCAGGAAAACAAGTTCAGGGCACATTCAGGGCTCCCACTGATTCTGCATTATGGCGAGTTGTGTAATTATTTCATTATATATTACAATGTATTAATTATAGAAATAAAGTGCACAATAAATGTAATGTACTTGAATCATCCCAAAACCATCCCCCTGCACCCCCAAGTCTCTGGAAAAATTGTCTTCTACAAAACCAGCCCCTGATGTCAAAAAGGTTGGAGACCACTGCTATAAAGTATTTCGAAGTGTGTTGTTGATGTCAAACTGTTTGGACAGTTTTTTCCTGGTATCTTTCTGTCATTGATATCTAATTTTATTCCATATGGACAGAAAACATACTTTGTATAATTTCAATTCTATGAAACGTGTTACAAATTTTACTATTTAGAATAAGGTCTGTCTTAATAAATATCCCATGTACACTTGAAAAGAATGTGTATTCTATTGTTTTGAAGTACAGTGTTAGAAAAATGTCAATTAGATTCAATTGGTTGATTTTTCCTTCAATTTTTCTACATATAGTGAATTTTCTGAATACTAGTTCTGTCCATTTTTGAGAAAGTATTGTTGAATCCTCCAACCACAATTGTAAATATAACTGAGTGTCCTTTTAGTTCTGTCAGTTTTTACGTCATATATTTTGAAACTCAGTTGTTTGCTGCAGATCTACTTGAGATTACTGTCTTTTTGGTAAATTGTTCTTTTTATTATTATTTGATTTCCTTTTTATCCCTAATAATTTTCTTTGCTCTAAAGTTTACTTTGTCTAAAATTGCTATAGTAGCCCAAGCTGTCATTTGTTTAATGTTTGTATGGTTTATGTTTCCTATCCTTTTACTTTTAACATATCTTTTATCATTATTTCAAAGTAAATTTTGTACATACCCTATTCTTGCATCATATATTTTATTTATTTATTCTGCTGATTGATAGCCTTTAAATTGGTGTTTTAGACCATTTACATTTAATGTAATCATCAATATGTTTGGATTTAACCCTGCAATTTTATTGTTTGTTTTCTGTTTGTTCTTTCTGATTTGTGTTTCTCTGTCTTAACTTTCCTGGCTTACTTTATGTTATTGGATTTTTTTAATATTCCACTTAAGTATTTTATGTGTTTTTTTTTTTACTGTATCTCTTGCTGTATATAGAAAACATATTTGGTAAGTGCTCCAAAGATTACAATATACATAATTAATTTTTATGTTATAATTAGAATCATTATTTTACCCCTTCAAGTAGAATGTAGAAATCTTACCTACCACCATATATGTCCCTTTACCTTTCCCCATTTGTGTAACAGTAGACAGTTAAATTACAACTACATACTGCATGAAAACTTCATCAATGAAGTTTTTAATTTTTTTGCTTGACTAGCATGTATTTTAAAGAACTCAAATGAGCAATAATACTAATTATATTTCTCCATATAGTTACTATTTCTGTTGTTCTTCAGTGAAACTTGTTCTTCAGTTTATTTCTTTATGTTTGAAGAATTTCTTGAACAAAAATTTTACCAGATGTCTCCAGGATTTGTGTGTATGTGTGTTTGTTTTGTTTTAAATCTAAGAAAGTCTTTACTTTGCCTTAATTCCTTAGAGAGGTTTTTGTTGGATACAATACTTTTGCTTGACAGTTCTTTTCTACCAGCACTTAAAAGTGTTGGTCTACTTTTTTGGCCTCTGTGAGATATGACAAGAAATGTGAAGTTATTTAAATAGCTTTTTTCTCTCCAAGTAATATATATTGAAGGCTTTTTTTCAAGACTTTTTTGTCATTAGTTTTCAGCAGTTTGATTATGATGTCTCCGAGCATGGATTTATTTGTGTTTATTTTGTTTTGTGCTTGCTGAGCTTTTATATCTGTAGATTTATGTGAATTGGTAAATTTAGGACATTTTCAGCCATTATTTCTTCAAACATAAGGGTGTTTATATATGTATGTATATGTGCATACACATATACCCACATATCGCACAATTTCTACTCTCTTGGATTTTCAAAGACATACATATTAGATCTTTTTGTATAGTAATGCAAGTTCCTAAAGCTATGTTTATTTTTTGAGATTATGTCTCTCTGTTTTATTCATATGCAATAACTTCTATCTTCAAATTCATTTACTCTTCCTCTGCCATTTTTGTTGTGCTCTCCAACTTTTAAAAAAATTTCAGTTATTCTGCTTTTTATTTCTAAAATTACCATAAAATATTCATATAGCTTTTGTTTATTTTTTGAGACTTTCTTTCAGTTCATTTCAAGAGGTTTGCCCTTACTCATTTGAGCATTTTAATAATAACTGCTTTAAAGCCAGTCAGATGATTCCAAAATCTGTCATCTTAGTGTTAATGTAGGTTGTTTTTCCCCATGCAAGTTGAAATTTTTCTAGTTCTTCATATCCTGAGTAATATTTTATTGTATATTAGACATTTCAAATATTTATGTTGTGAGACTCTAAGTCTTGTTTTAATTCAACTGAAAATATTGACTTTTTTTAATCAGGCAAATTGATCCAGAAGAGTTTAGTTCACAAGTTCTGACCAGCTTTTTAATTTTTGTTTGTTTTCTTCTTTGTTTTAGTGTCAGTTTCATGTTCAAAGTCTTTTTAGGACTATTCAGATATATCCTGTATGTTGCATATCATCTGATAGTTGGTCTGGAATCTAATATATATATGCTCATTTTTCAAAGTCTTCAGTATGCTTTCTAGGATAAGATATATTCATGTACAATTTGGGGCTGAACCGAACCCAAGCATTAATTAAAAACTTGGTGACACTGGTTTCCTAAGGTCCTCTTTCTCCTTCTCTGCAATCTCTCTGGTAATTTTTGGTTACCTGAGGATTCTCTCTGCAGTTCTCTAGCTAGAAAACTATGGCTTTGTTCTTTCTTCCCTATTACACACTCCTATGACTGTTCCCATGTTGGAGGCCAAGCAGGAAGACACAGAAGGGAAAAATTCCTTTATGAACCTTCCCTTGGGACCAAGTCTTCTTGTGAGTTTTAGAAACCTGAGGACCCTCTGGTGCCATCACTGTCACTGTCAAGAGAAGCTCTTTCTATTCACATTGAGGTCTGCTTCTGAATTTCTCCAAGGAAAGGCTGGGTGCCGCCAAAGGAAAAACATGTAAACTCACTTCTGGTTTTGTTTTATTTTCAGTTCTGGTCTTTCTCAATCCATCTGCTACTATTTACCTTCCAGAGTCCTTGAAAATACAATTTATATGTTTTTGTCCTAGTTTGATAGTTGTGTCAGTGAGAGATGCAAGGTTTAGTTTATGTATCTTATTCAAAACTGGAAGCTTACTAAAGAGTTTTGAACAGGGATAAATACCATAATAAAAGTAGTAATGAAGAAGGATAAATCTTATTGTGTGTAAGTTATCTTTGCAAGGAAAGAGATTAAATGGAGACAAATAAATTATCCGTGTCTTGATTTTAGCTTTTAGTTGTTAACTTCAGCCATGGAAAGCTTTTACTTATCCTTTTTCTACAAAAATAATCACAGATTAGGTAATCAGCTTTTAAATACTCAGTTCTCTATACTATTAGCATTGGGAAATTAATTTCAGGTGCTATGCATTGTCAATATCAGAAATTTTTTAAAAATTTTCTTCATGTGTATATGAAAATATTATAAGAACAGCAACAGTAGGAATAGAATTCAATTTTTAATGTTCCTGTCTTTAATTTTAAAAAAAGTTTTCTCTGCATTCATTCTCTGTGCCTGAGTATTTTCCAAATAAAGCTCAGCACTACTGAAGGCTCAGAAAAACTTTCAGTGCTAAAATAATCCATCTCTGAACAAAGTTCTTGGTATTTTAAGGCTAAACTTTAAAATTTAGTTTTGATTCTTAATATATATATCTCTCACATGACCAGACAAAATTTTAAAGCCTACCAAATGAGATTAACCTCTTGTTCACAACCCGACAAAGGACAGAACATAGTACAATTGCTAGTAAGAGAAACAGAGGGCATTGTACACATAGACAATCCTGTCCCTCAATTGCAATGACATCCACATGCCAGGCTTGCCTGAATCATGCGTTGGCAACTTTTGTCTCTTAAAAACACACTGAAGTGTTTTGAATTTCACTGAAGTAATTCTTTATTTATATTAACCTGTTATTTGTGTAAACATTTATGAGAATTTAAGTTAGGACACATATAGATAAATAGCTGTTCAGGTACTATGCTAAGGATCTAGAACTTCTAATGTCATAAGCCTAAATTAGTCAGGCTTTTTCTGTGTATTGGCATCATAATGATGATGGGGACTTTTAAAGATTGTTTTCCTCCAAAAGCAGAATCTCTTGATTGTGCACTCTGTGAGGGCAAGGACCAGGTGCTAAGAAAGTGACTAGAAAAGTCTGTTTTCTACCCCTGGTGAGAAGTTCATGTTAAGTCCAGTGCCTGGGCCACAGACGGTGTTCTATAAAGTTTGTTAAATTCAATTACTTTCTAAAAAGTTTAATTTCTGCACAAGCCCACATATCGATCACATGCATCAGCACAGACTTCCTTTCCCCTCTTATATCACAAACCATGAAAAAAATAGAAAGCACTCACATTTACAGTTCTGGTAAGAACTGTGCTTTAAACAATGCAAAACAAAACAAAACAAAATATAACAAAACAAAAAACACTAAACAACACCTCTGCGTTTCCATTTTTTCAATTCACTGCTAGCTGTGTGCTAAAGCATTGGAGAGACTATGCAAACATACTTACTGATTTTTCCACTGCCTCCTTCTCTACTAACCCTATGAAACAAACAATAATCTAATGACTTAGGTTAAGTTATCTGAGACCAAGACTAGAATAACAATCATAGGCTAAGATATACAAAGGGAGGAAAAGATTAAATATCTGTTGAATGAATTCTATATGTCAACAAATGCTCTATTCGCTTTATGTACAGTATCTGATTTACTCCTTACAGAGCCTGTGGGTTATTTTTAACGTGATTCTACAAATAATACTGAGACTTAGATGATATAATAAGAAATTAAATGAAAAAGCAAATAACTCACTTTTAGTTTCATAGCTGCAATTACAACACACACTCAAAACAAACATCGCAGAACCTGACAATGCTGCACAATTAAAACTACACAGTCCCAGTTCACTTTCTTAGTCAGTGTTCAATGTAATGACACATTTCTAGATATATTTTTTGTTGAACTTTTTTCTGAGAGGATCCAGATCATCTTGGTGATGCTGCCCAGAACAGGAGAAATACGCACTGGGACAGAAGCTTCCAGGGACAATATTCTTACTTCATGCAAGCAAAATGCATTTGAACAACAGGTGGGGCTAGTTTCCTTCACAACAGACCTTGGCAGGATGCGAATTCTCTCAGCAGGCTGGACTGCTCAGAGGAGTAACAACCCCTCTCATATCCCTCAGCCTTAATAACAGCATTATGTGCTCCTAGATTTCACAGCCTTCAAAAGTCCTTCTGAATCCAAATTTTAAAACTTGAGGTCATATTTTTAAAAATAGAGAACTAGATAGGAAGAATTGATGGTACATGGAAACACTTTCTAAATACTCCCTTTTCCTCTAATTTCATTTGAAAGCAAAAGAAAACAAAATAAGAAACAAACAATAACAACAAAAAAACCCAGCCATTGTCATGGTATAATTTCTTGAGACTTGTCCTCTTAGACGTGTTTCTACCAGTGTACAATATAAAATCAAACCTATTTTGTTTACTTAAATATTAAGAAGGTTGCAGCCTAGTTGTAAATGAAAGTCCCACAAAACAGATCACAGAGACTGCCCTGCCATCCTCAACATGTGGCTGCAGAAAGTGTAAAATCAGTAGTGTGAGAGTGACAGCTGCTTAGAGGGGAGGAGAGAAAGTGCCCCCGATGTGCAGTGAGCTGCAGGGACTAAGCAACAAAATAAAGTTAGTGTAAAATGACTGGGCAGCAGCTGCCTGTATAATCTCACAAGGGGTTTGTTCATATAATCACAAAATTTAAAGAACTGGCAAGGCCACCTGTTCACCATTGGAAAGAGAGAAGGACCTGATGTCCTGAGAAAAGCTGCTGCCCCGGGGACAGACCTTGGTGATGGAAGGTAGCTGTGGTAGCAGGAAGCTGACAACAACATGATGCCAGCACCAAGGACTGGTACTACTGGCCTAGACCCAACCAGACCACGGCACCATCTCCCCAAAGAGACAGCTGCCATCAGGGAACCACTGAAACAACTTGGGAGCCTGAAAACAGTTTTCAATCTAGCCTTAGGGTAGCCTGTGATATGGCTAGAGGAGCATTGCAGAGACACAGAGTAACTTATCCTACTAGATTTGTTGACCTGGGGAAATATCTGTAACTGGGGTATATATGCTGACTGTTTAATTTTGTCTTAGAGGTTTGCATTTTATGAAGAAAAGAATACACTGACTAGAATTTTGCTCTTTAAAAGGGAAGATGTTCCCAGCATTTTCTTTGGCCCCTCTCCTCCCTGACAGTTTTAATCTTAAGTGATGCTAAAGTATAATAGCAGTATGCTGGGGGCTTTATCCGTTAGTACTGTCAACCCTCGTTTGCTTGATCCATAGACTTTGTGGAGGGAATCAATCAGAGGCAAAAAGACAAGAATAATTCTATATTTTAGCAACCCTAAACTGGGTCTCAGAAGAATGTGTTTCCCTCTTCAGCTGTGAAATAGTCTTTAGTAAATTAAAAAAAAAATTCTCAATAGTAAATGAATATTTTATTTCACATGTGCAAGAAGCTGAGGAAAAGGAGAGTAGATTGCTAAAAAATGAGAAAATTCATACTTCAGAAGCAAGGATAGCACCAGTTTGACTTTAGTATCAGTGTCTGGCCAAAATCTACTCTTTGTCTTTAAGTTCATTCTTAGCCTATGAATAGCAGAATAGTCAAATTCCTGCACTGATGTAATTTCTGAAATTCCCAAACTTGAATAGTCATCATACGATTGCATAGGTCCCATCCTATCAAATTAACAGCATAACAGTAGTAATACAGACAAGACTTCCCTTAGGATTTGCTGCCACTGTCTGCAAATGTTCACTTTCACATATATAGTAATGACAGATTTAAAGAGTGAAGGGCTTATTATGTGCATTATACTTTGAAGTTTATCAATTAGTTGTAGTGTAAACATATATTTATATTTACTATTCAAGCAGTATAATGCTATAATAAGTAATGATGATTGTGAATGCTGTTAATGTAAAAAATTAAGGACTTTCAATATAAATAAGTAGGAAAATAGACTAACAGCTATAATGAATATAAAGAGAGTGTTTTATGTAGACACCTTTAAAAAAGAGAGCCACCAATGTTCAGTAAATTTTAAAATAATAATATAAAGCTGAATAACAGCCATTAGATTATATCATAATTTTAAAATTCACAGAATGTTTGAATGAACTAGGATTCATAATTTTAAACATTATTTTACTTGAGATATGCATTAAATTATTAGGCATTTAATACCATTTAGGTCATAAGGCTTTCAAGAAAAATTCCTACTTAGTAATTCCTCACATATTTAATGGCAAATAAAACTAAATTTAGAATTTAGATGGCTCCATACAAATCATACATAAGGAACTACAACCTAACCTAGTACTTAAACTGAAAACCTACCGAGGAATTTGCCTTTGTAACAAATATCAGAGTATCAGCCAATCACAGCAGCCAAGATTCATTCAATCAACGTTCAAACTGTGTTCGAACAAAATAAACACTGAACTGTAACCAATCAACTGTCTCTGATCCTCAACTCCAGTTTCAGACCTAATTTCCACTTTCTGTCCATAAGTGGTTTCAGACCACAGTGTAGCCTGGGAGTTCCTCAGAATTGTTTTGATCCTGAGGGCTATCCAATTCTAGAATTACGAATAAAAGCCAATTAAGAGCTTTAAACCTAATTTGTTGAAATTTTGTTCTTTAACAGTAAGAATAAATTAATAATGGCAGAATGTTAACTTTGCAACTGAAAATTTAATTAGTAGAAAAACCTCTAAAATTATGCATAAGTTTTAAATCATTTTTGATCCAGAAGGGATCAAGACTATGAAAAGCACAAAGAAAAATGTGTTAGAAAAAAATGAGGCACACGAAGAATATTTTGTTCCTTTAATCATTTGAAAACAACAGACTTTGATAGAATGACTTAGAAGATACTTCTTTCAGTGCTGTGTTAATTCAGGGGAAAGTTTTAACACAGACTTGTTAAAATAACTACCATTGTAGATGGATGCTGCTTTCAGGAACTGATGGTATTCCTAAATTGACATACCCAAATTATGAACCTGATACTAAGTTATTTCTGTTTCAGTAAAACATGTTTACTGAAAACACAGTTTATTTAGCTGTGAATAGGAAGACTAGTGAAGTTATTAGATATATTGACTGAAAGTTAATTTTGAAAATATGTCATGTTCCCCTTTCTATAGCAGGAAGAATCTAGCAACGTTCAGTGTTGAAAAAAAAATTGTTTTTGCACTAGAATATCTAATTTTTTGAAAGTAAATGAATAAAAGTATTAATTAAAAACTGCATATATTAATTTTTAAATAAAATTTTAGCTATTGTTATCCTAAAAATTTACCAACCCTATATTTATTTTAGCCATTTAACATTCAGCCATTCAGTGCACTACTGTAAAATGACCTGATTCCAAATGAAAATAAAATAACGCAAAACCCTGAAATGCTCTTGGAAAGATATGCAGGCAAATCTCTTATTATACAGGTAAGGAAACTAAGTCCAAAATCAAATAATAAATGGTCACACTGATGCCATTATTCAGGTGTCTAATATTCTTGTCCTGCCATTTTTAACATTAAGTCATATGCATCCATACAATCAGGAAATTATTTTTAAAATTCTATATATTCATTTCCATTAAACCATAAGCCATATATAACAGGAAAACATTTTAATTCTGAATGGCACAGTCCTAGTTCCTTTGTGTTTGCTCATTAGAAGAAGAAAACTACATTCAGGAATAGCCAAGCCAAACCATATTGACAAAACACAGGTCATTTGTACACTTTTCCTCCCCCAACTATCAGATAATGTTCTAAAAAGTTTTGATAAAAATTAATGAATTAGAGTCATAAATATAGTAGTAGAAAGGTTGATTTTTTAAAAAGCTAGCCATACTATAAATGCTAGTTCATTAAGAACCACAATTTAGATGCCATTGCTTCCGAAAAGTCACAGCGGCAAAATAGAGGGAAAAATAAATGAAACTTTATGCAAGCAAGAAAAAGCTTGTTTATTAAGACACTGCAATTTGTGGTGCATCTGTTACTATAGTTTAGCAGATCTCCTCCTGAAGGAAACAATGGTAACTCTCTTTGAAGAGAGTGAAGATCATGGCTACACATTGAATTTGAGAAGGTATTTACTTAGTGTATTTCCCAGAGGACTGAACCATAACTCCTCACCACCACACAACAAAATATCAGTAAAGACATAAAAAGACTGCAGAGTATCTAAGATGGAGCTCTCTGCCTTCATTACCCTATATTGCCTTAGATTACAGAAAAATGGACAGTTCATGAGAGAAAATTCAGTTTTCAAACTGCATAGTAAATAAAGAAAACAAACAGTATGGTGGGAAGAGAGTCAAGAGGCCACCCACCGCACATTTCATCTTAGAGACACACAATCATGAGCAAGAAGAAAAGAAAACACTATGACAACTATGAAAAGCCACTAGATTTGGGAAGAAAGGATGGAAAAGGTGGGCGGGGATAGGAGACAGGGAAAAAACAGTTTTCAAAACCAAACAGATTTAGCAAACACAAATATAAAAATATGAGACATCCAGTTAAATTTGAATTTCATAGAACAAATAACTTTTAGGATAAACATGTCCTAAATGTTGCATAAATCTTTATACTAAAAAGAAATATTCATTGTTTACCTAACAAAATATCATAAGAGACATAAAGATATTACTCAACTCTCATAAACTCATAAACCTCCCTACTCACAACTGCTCCTTCCAATATGACATAATAGAACATAAATTCATTAAAACAATAATTCAAAGGCAAAATGATAGAATGAGATGATAAAGAATACTGATCTAAGGGGGGAAAATATCAAAAACAGTAAACTAATAAATAAATTAGGAAAAGAGTAGATGCAATTGAAAATAAAATTATTGACATAGAGGAATGGCTTAAGATGATTACAGTAAAGAAAGATGAATAACAGATAAACACATAAAAGCAGTTAGAGAAAAGTGAGTAGATGTAGACTTTAGACAAAGAAATCCAACATGATGCTACTAGGTATCCCTGAAGTAGAGAATTTAACAAACAAAATAACATTTATTCTAAGATCTAACCTAAGAAACTTTCTGAAAGAGAAAAAAGGTTAACTAAAAAAAATTTTTAAGTTGAAGGAGCATTCTTTCTAGAAAATATGATACCAAATAGTCAAACATTAAACTTCCATATCTAACCAAGTTAAGCTATTACGTGTTAAAGGTAACATATTTTTAGCCATCCTGATACTATAAAGCCAACACCTATCCAGTAGAAACATTGAGAAGAAAATGGAAAATTATCTAAAAATTGAAGAAGAGAAGGAAGGGTATTATATAATCCCAAAGCATGATGCAAGTAAAAAAGCAAGTCAGTATTGTCAAAGATGAGAGTAGAGAACTTAACAAAGAAAAAAATAATTATTCTAAGATCTAACAGAAGAAACTTTTCTGAAAGAAAAAAAAAAGGTTAACTAAATATTTTTAAGTTGAAGGAGCATTCTTTCTATAAAATGTGATACAAAATAGTCAAACATTTAACTTCTATATCTAACCAAGTTAAGTTATTACATGTTAAAAGTAACATACTTCTAGGCATCCTGACACTAAAAAGCCAACACCCATCTAGTAGAAACATTGAGAAGAAAACAGAAAATTCTCTAATAATTGAAGGAAAGAAAATATAAAGGAAGGGTATTATAAAACCCCAAAGCATGACGCAAGTGAAAAAGCAAGTCAGTATAGTCAAACATGAAAACAACTCATACTGAAAAGCCCACATAGCCCTTCTTAGGAAGAAAAAATAACCAAAAAATACTGCTTGACCACAAAATTCAGCCAACAATATGAATTTAATAAAACGTTCAAGAATGGAGAGTAGCCCAAAGACTGAATAGTTGAGGGCAGTGAGTCTATTTGAGTTTATTACTGATAGTAGTCAACTGAAATTTGTGGATACCAAGGAGAATGTGTATGTTCTAAACTTGGTAAACGTAAACACAAAAGATACAACTAATGAAAAACTGGGAGGAAGTGTGACTGTGGCGATATTTTTTCTTTCACAACAGGGAGTTAAGTGAGCTTTGTAAGTTAAAAAAAGAAAAAGAAACTTGCCTGCATGTTTTTCAAGTTAATTCTGTTTGAAACTTAGATGGATCTTTTAGAAAAAATATATCTTTAGGTGAAAATAAATCATTTATTTGAGGCCAACAGTTCCCTCTAAAAGTAAAGTTTAAGTTTTATCCTTCTGTTAAATTAAAATATCCTTCTGCTAAATTAAAATATCAACTATACTATAATCTTAGTGTTTACATCTGTGTCTGTATATCTACCCATCCACCTCTCCATCTGTTCATTCCTCTATTCATTCTTTTATCTAGAAATGTACATGGAAATATGTCAGAGGATCTTATGTATGTGATGTTAATTGTGAATCTTTCTGTGTTTTGATTTGAGGCCCTTTTTTTTAAAACTATTTTAACGTATGTTTACGTTGTAAGCAAAACAACATAGTGAGTTTTTCAAAAGAAAAAAACAATGTACAACAAAAATGTCAAAATGGAAATAAGGTTAATTCTTAAAAATAGGAATGTAGATTAATTATATTTTAATCTGTGTATATTTCAGCATTTTTTAAACATTTATAAAGTAAAATATTTCCTTAAACTCACCAGAAATATAAAATGAAAAGTCACAGATCCCCTATCTCCTTCTCCAACCTCTCATTCCCATTCTCCAGAAATACACATTGCTAATTGTGCACTCTTCCTTCTAGAAATTTTATTTGCATGTATAAGCCATATACATAGATGTAGATACAGATATATCTTTTTTTTATATAAGCAGGATCAAACAACTCTCAAGTTCTTTATAAGCAAGTAAAAAACATTATGTGAATGGAGTTAATTTGTTTACTATTATTTATTTTCTCTGCATTTGGGGATCATTTTCACTCAGTTTCAATGAGATGCTGGAAAATTCCTTTTGTTTTGAAGAATTTAATATGCACATTAAAGAAGATTTTATTTCTTAGTCTTTTGACTAGCTCTCCATTCAGATTTTCAATTCTTTCTTGATTTCCTGATTCTGAGTTGTTGATTCCAACCCTCTGGGTCCCATAGGACTCTCAGAGATGCCAATTAACTATGGTGCTTGGTAAAGATGGAAAACCAAGCTTGAGGTAATTTCAATTTAATAAATTTCCATTGACTCCCAAGGCTATTTTCCAGCCATCGTCAAAAATATACAGAGTATTAAGTAACATTAGTTCCATTCATGATACCTCCATGCCAGAGCATGTTGGAACACTGCAGAATACTGTAACCTTGCTTTTTCCCTTTGTCTTCCCCTTCCCTTTTGCATGCTACGTGGTTTCCCTCTCTATCCACCACTCAAAACTTAGAATTGTAGTTCAAAGGCTTAGGCTCATTTTTATGTTTTTTGTTTGTTTGTTTGTTTGTTTTAACTTGAAAGTTCACTTTGTAACTTTCTATTCAGTCCCTTTAACATAGCAGTGAAGCTCTTATAGTTTTGCAGTTAATAATGTTATAGCTCTCCCAATTCAAGAAGCTGATTTAATGGAAGTTTTCAACTGGGATGAAATTACTGTATTAGCCAGAATCACAGAATGCAACAGAAACTGTTTGAGAAACTGCTCAGAGATCACAGTTTGGGCGGGACAGTGAAGCACAGCATCATGCCCAAAGAAGACCTGAAAGGACCATCAGCAAGAGGTAAAATCCAGTGCAGTGTCTTGGCTGCTAAATGATAAGTGCTCTGTTCTGTCTCCTGCTAGGAGTTACTTGTATATCTTGGGATTCTAACTTACCAGCAGTATTCTAATCCAAGAGGGAGAACCAGGTTATGTCAAATTGGTGCTGGCTGCAAGGTCACCCCCTCACAGTTCATGCTCTTCTGGAGAAAGGTTAATATGAATCTGCGGCTACACTCTTCAGCCAGAGTCTCTATTTGATCCTATTAAATGGAGTCTGATAATCCTGCCTCAAGTCTTTTTTTTCTTCCAGAGAAGTCTGAGTGTTGGCTTCTCCACTTCAAGGCATTCTCTCCTGGTGCCTTTGGAATCTCAGGACCAACGGGCAGCTGTCCGGGTCAAGGCACAGCTTCCCTCTCCTCAACCTTTCCCCTCACAATCTGGAAGGACTGGAGCTGCCTCTGATTTGCTGTCCCAGCAGCTGGCCACCAGTGGGTTCACCTCAGCAATTAAAATGCCAAGACGAGTTTCTGCAGAAAAGCTGGTGACGCTTTGCCCTGCAGCTGCGCAAGGAACAGATGAACTGCTAGTCAAAAGACAGAACCGTCTGTCATACTCACTTGCAGCTGTTCCCGAATTTACTCGCTTCCTTTCCTGCAAATTCCAGGGGTTTTCTTTGCTGCACTGTAAATCAATTTTCACTCCAATTTTGTGGAATTTGTGAGTTCTCTATTTTAAAGGAAAACTAGGAAACTCTGTGACTTATAACATTCCTCTACTCTTTTACTTGAGTCATCTCTTGAGTAGTGTGGCTAGGAAGATAGAGTAATGTGATTCAAAAGGGATTTGAAGGGAAATATGAGGTATTAAGTGTCAAATTTCATTACATACCTAAATGTTCCAAATGTAAGTTCTTAAGAGTTCCTAGGATGGGGCTCAGTTAAGTATCCACATCACACGGTACACATGCTTATAAATGAATGTCCAACACTGGAAATGTGCATGTAAATACATGAATATGCATCTGTCTCAATATAGTAAAAGGTTTAAGGTAAAATGTAATATGATAATCCAAAAGGTTGAATGAAAACAAATTTTGAAAGCTATGCTCCCATGCCCATTAACTGTGAGTTAAATCTCTATTGTTGAGTTACAGAGATAATACCATTTAGCACAGACTCTGTGGTTCCATGGCTAAGTGAATTAAAACAAAATGTTCAAATATTGAGATACTGTGGACTCATTCATTTCATACAAAGAATGACTGTACCAGGCTCAGTGAAAAATGTATATGCAATTAATCATGAGGTCTTGAGCTACAATTATTTTTTATCTAAGTACTAACATTATACAAGTCCAGGTGATTGTACACGTGATATCAAGCAGATTTATAGTCAAATAATGTGTCAATAAAATTTTAGATTAACAACCTATTTATTCTGAATAGTTCCCTCTCTCTTGCTGTGAGTAGATTTTGTTAGTTTTTAGAATAAATTGTATGTCTTGTAATTTGAATATACTTTAGACCTCCTAATGGAGTTCTCTAATACTAGATTTAATTTTAGGTGTCAAAATTTCAGCATTACAGGTGTCCTTGTCTCTTGTTAAATAAATAATCTGATTTTTAAACCTGGCACAGAGGGAGAAGCAAGGGTCCTGTAAACGTGACTAACAGGCTGGCTAGAAGCAGTGCTCTCTATATACTAGGTATGTTGATTAAGAAATGTTTTTGAACTTGAATTAGATTGGGAATTACAAGATTCAGAGCACATTACAACATAAGCAATGACTCAAGTAAAAAACAAACAAACAAACAAAAATACCTTTACCCAATTTCCACCTCTGAAATTCATAGGGACAAATTTATATTTTGCATAGAAAACTTAGCCTATAAATAACATTCATAGGATTAAATTTCTTTATTATATATGATTAAAAGTAGTGTTTATAAAAATTATGGTGGTTTAAGGCCCGATATAGCAACAACAACAACAACAACAACAAATACATGTAAAGTTTCACTTACAATAAAAATGTTCAGCCCCAAGTCTATAATAATAGAATACCTCTAATGACTGCCATCCCTGACATCCTCCAAATTGCCTTTGCTAGCTATGGAAACCAAACAACAAGATTGATTTATGGATAAAACAAAAAAGAAAAGGAGATGAAGGAAAGAGGTAAGAAAAAGAAAGTTGACATTATTTTCTCTATGTTATACAATTAACAAATATAATACCAGTGAGTATTAACTTACATTCTATTTTTAATTTAGAGTAAATTTTCTAAGTCCACGTAACTAGGTAATACGAATTTAAGTTAATAAAATATTGAAATTGATAGATACATATGTTTGATATTTCTTAGAACTTTGAAGGATCTTGCTATGTCTCAAAGCCATGTATATGCACATGTCTGGCTACACATTAGTGTTTGCTTGATTAATACTTTTTGCTACAGTTTGGACCTGGTTTGTTTGTCCCTACAAAACTCACGTTGAAGTTTGAACCCTAATGTGGCAGTATTTGGAGGTAGGGCCTAGTGGGAGGTGTTTGGGCTACAGAGGTAAGTCCCTCAAGTCTGGCTTGGTACTGTTCTCCTGGTAGAGAGTAAATTCTCACTGCTCTCATAAGAATGAATTAGTTCTCAAGGGAATGGATTAGGCCTCACCAGATTGGATTCTTATGACACTAAGATTCCCCTCAGGTTGTCTCCTCTATGCACATGTCTGCTTCCTCTTTGACCTTCTCTGCCATATTATCATGTAGCACAAAAGCCCTTGCCAGAAGCCAGGGTCATAACCTCGAACTTCTCAGCCTGAAGAACTGTAAGCTATATAAACCTTTTTAAAAAAATAAATTACCTAGTCCCAGGCATTCTTTTGCAACAACACCAAACAGACTAAGATTCTTTTCCAGAAAAAAAAAAATCAATCTTGAATATACTTTGAATGTTTATTATGGCAACATTATGGCAAATGTAATACCGTTTAAATGGCAGTTTTAACATATAATACAATTCCAAGTTTGATAACAGTAATGGACTTGTTTTCTCTAAAGCAATAAACACGTATTATTGAGACAACACATACTGCAATTTTCTTAGGAGATTCAAAGAAATGCAAAACAAATCCCTGCTCTCTTTGAATTTATGCTGTTAGTGTGCAGAAAAAAATTTATATAAAGATTGCTTATAATTTAAAACAATACATGGGGACCCCCATAAACATATAGGCATTAACGCATTATAACAGTACCTAAATTATGCATCCCTAACATATTTTCTAGAATTGAAAGTGAAATACAAAGATATTCTGAAATACAAGTACTTGCTTTCTAAGCAATGGAACATTATAAATTATCCTTTGGAGAATGGAAATCATGTAGTGATCAAAGAAA
The DNA here is from genome assembly GCA_963574415.1 of Tarsius wallacei. Classification (NCBI taxonomy): domain Eukaryota; kingdom Metazoa; phylum Chordata; class Mammalia; order Primates; family Tarsiidae; genus Tarsius; species Tarsius wallacei. The sequence continues at coordinate 21,298 of CAUYQG010011689.1, forward strand.
TTCAGTTAAATTTGAAATACCCAAATGTATATTATGTTTTTACCAAATACAAACTATGGTTTGACTAGAGAATTAATAAGATGATAACGTGGACTGAGTGACTGCTGTTGGGAGTAAGACAAGGATGTCCACTATCATCAATTTCACATTATACTGGAGGTTTTACCTTTGCAATAAAGTAAGGAAAAAAATGTGTAAAGATTGTCAAGAAAGAAATACATCTATCATTATTCACACTGGCATGATCATAGAAAATACAGAAGAAACCATAATGAATAACCATAATGAATAATTAAATCATAATGAATGAAGTTAGTGAGTAATTTAGTGAACTTAGTGAAGTCACTAACTAGGCCAACATACAAAAATTACTTGGTATTTCATAAATATAAATTTCATATAATAGCAATAAAAATTAGAGTGAAATAAAAATACTATTTAGCATAGCATCAAAACATCAAATACCAAGGAATAAATCTAATAAATCTATTGTAAAATGAACAAGACTATTTCTTCAAAATAGAAAACATTAGTGAGAGAAATGAGCTAAATAAATACAGATGTTATTCCATGCTTACAGATTAGAAGACTTGATATTTTGCTATGATGTCCATTTCCAACAAACTCACTTGCAGGTTTAATGCAATAGCATTCAAAACCATATGAGGTTTTTTTGGGGGGTGGGGAGCAGATTGCCAAGCTGATTTCAAAATTTATATAAAAATGAAAATGATCCAGAATAACAAAAACAATCTTGAACATACAAAGAAAGTTGAAGGAGCTTGATAACAAGTAAAGATATGCAAATAGACCAAAGGAACATAATAGGATAGAGAAATAGACCTACAGATATATAATGTATGACACAGTCACCACTGCAAATTAGTGGGAGAAAAGAATAGTCTTTTCAATAAATGGTGCTATAGTAACTGGTTATCAATGTAGAAAAAGAAAACTTTGACCCCGTATTGCACATCATAATCAAAAATAAATTTCAGTTGAGTCATAGATTTAAATGCAGAACTAAAACACCAAATTTCTAGAAGAAAAATATCTCCACAGTTTGGTGGGTAGGGAAATTTTAATGGACTGAGCACAGAATGAGCAAACTAGATTAGAACCTTAGAAAATGCAGGAGACACCCTTATGGAAATAGAAACTGGCAACCATTTCCTGATCAAAACCCCAATTGCCCATGCCATAAAGAGATAAGATAGACAAATGGGACCTCATTAAAGCGGCAAGCTTATGCAAAGTGAAAGATACCATTAAGAGAGCAGGGAGACAGCCCACAGACTGGGAAAAATATTTACCAATTATACAGTTGACAACTAAACTATACAAAGGCCTAACATCTAGGATCTACAAGGAACTCAAATGTGTCAAAAAGAAAAAAACAAACAGCCCCATTACAAAGTGGGCAAAAGATAAGAATAGAAACTTCTCAAGAGAAGACATATGAGCAGCCAACAGATACATGAAAAAATGCTCAGTCTCACTAGTCATCAAAGAAATGCAAATTTAAACCACACTGATATATCACCTAACTCCATTCAGGATGGCCATCATCAATAACTCAAAAAAGAACAGATGCTGGAGAAGATGCAACAAAGAGGGAACACTTCTACACTGTTGGTGGGAGTGTAAACTTGTACAGCCTCTGTGGAAAACAGTGTGGCTATTCTTAAAAGATCTAAAAATTGATCTTCCATATAACCTTGCAATTCCCCCTACTGGGAATATACCCAGAGGAATTCAAATCACTCTATGAAAAAGATATCTGCACATGCATGTTTATTGGAGCATTATTCACAAGAGCAGAAACATGGAACCAACCGTGCTGCTCATTGAAAGAGGAATGGATAAAAAAATGGGACTTATACATGATGGAATATTATGTAGCCATAAAGAAGGACAAAATTATAAACATCCCAGCAACTTGGATGGACTTAGAGTCTATAATACTGAGTGATATATCACAGAAACAAAGAAATGAGTATCACATGCTGTCACTCATAAGCAGTCCTTGAAAAATTATCATCATAACATAAGTAAAGAATTTGTAGTAGTGGGAAACTGCTGGGGGGGGGGGGGGATTGGCCGTAGTGGGAATTTGCCGGGGGGAGGGGGGTACATCTTATCAGCAAGGGTGCCTGCATAATGAACATTTGTATACCTTACCCTGAATTGTACCCCACATCTTTAAAATAATAAATAAAATTTAAAAATAAATTTTTAAAAAGAAGAAATGAGAAGGCATCACACTGCTTGAGTTAAAATTCTAATACAGGGCTATAGTAAGCCATACAGTGTGTTATTGGTACAAGAATAGATAGATCAAAGGAACCAAATAGAGAACAAAACATTAATTCACATCCCTATAATCAACTGATCTTTGATGATACAAACGATGGGGAAAAGACATCTTAGACAATAAATGGTACCGGGATAGCTGGCTAGTCATATGGAGAAAAATAAAACTGGACCCTTATTTACACAAAAATTAACTCATGATGAATTCAAGATTTATATGTAACCTACAAGAAACTCTTCTGGACATCAACCTATGCAAAAAAAGAAAGAAAATTGGAAAACACCCTAAAAGCAATTGTGACATAAACAAAAATAGACAAATAGGACTTCATTAAACTAAACAGCTTCTATACAATAAAATAAATGATCAACAGAGTGAACAGAAAATCTATTGGATGGAAGAAAATATTTGCAAATTTTGCCTCAGATAAAGGATTAAAATTCAGAATCTATAAGAAACTCAAACAACTCAACATACAAAAACTCATTAAAAAGTGAGCAAAGGACAGACATGAATAGGTGCCTCTCAAAAGGAGACATAAAAGTGGCCAACAAACATATGAAAAAATTCTCAACATCACAAATTATCAGAGCAGTGCAAATTAAAACCAAATGAGATGTCATCTTACACCATTTTTTTTTTTTTTGAGTTGGAGTCTCACTGTCACCCAGACTGGAGTGCAGTGGCCGCTCCCGGCCACCGCAGCCTTGACCTGCTCGGCTTGGGCGATCCTTCCGCCTCAGCCTTCTGAGTAGCCGGAATTACAGGCGCGCGCTACCACGCCCGGCTGATTTTTCAAATTTATTGTAGAGATGAGGTCTCGCCAAGTTGCCCAGGCAGGTCTCTAACCCGCGGGCTCAGGCAATCCACTCACCTCAGCCTCCCAAAGGCACGGGATTACAGGCTGAGCCACCGAGCCCGGCTATATTACACCATTTAAAATTATAATTATTGAAAAGTCAAAGAACAACAGATGTTGGCATGGATGAGGAAAAAAAGGAATGTTCATGTATTGTTGTTGGGATTGTAAACTAGCTCAACCTCTATCAAAAACAATACGAGAAAAAGTAATTGTTATATAAAAATGGTAGCTGTACTGGTATATTCATTGCAGCACTACTCACAATAAGAAAATCATGAAACCAACCTAAGTGTCATCAACAATTGACTGTATATAGAAAATTAGTATATATATACCATGGTATATATACACACAACTATAAAAAAAGGAAACTATATCCTGTGCAGCAACATGGATATAACTGAAAAACATCATGCTAAGTGAACTAACTCAGAAACAGAAAAACAAACACTGCATATTCTTACTTATGTGTGTGAGCTATATGTCCACAAAGGTAAAAATAATAGACATTGGGAACACCAAATGGGGAGAGGTGGGGAAGGTGGTTAAAACTCACAAGTTACCTATTGGATATTATGTCCACTGTCTGGGGAATGGGTCATCAGAAGCCCAGTCACCACCACTACACAATATGTCTGGGTAACAAACATGCACTTGTGCCACCTGAATCTAAAATTAAAAAATTACAATCAATAAAAAAGAATGAGATTGTCAGAGTGGATTATAAAACATGGTCTAATTATATGCTGTCTATAAGAAACCCACTTTAAATATGAAGACAGAGATAAATTAAAAGTAAGTGAATGAAACCAAATAGTTCATATTAACACTAATCAAAGAAATCAAAGGTAGTTATATTAATTTCAGACAGCAAAGACTTTAAAACAAGAGTATTATCAAGGATAGAGAAGGGCATTAAATAAAGGTAAAAGGATGAATTGTTCGTGGCAATAATATAATTCTTAAACTTCATATGTCTAATGACAGAGCTTCAAACAATGTGAGAAAGAAATTGTTACAACTCTTAGAACAGAACAATTATAGTTAGAAAGTTCAACAAACAAAATGTGCAGATCCAGCAGGCAAAAAAAATTAGTAAGTATATATTTGAACTCAAATAGCATCATAAATCAACTGGATATAATTGACATCTACAGACGATTTCATCCAAAAACTGCAGATTACACAATCTTTTCAAGCTCATATAGACCACTCACCAAGGTAGAATATATTCTGAACAAAAAAACATAACTTATAAAAAGTAGACAAATGATACAGTCCACACAGACCACATACTTCCAGGCCACAATAGAATTAAATTCAAAATCAATAAGAGAAAGATATCTGGAAAATACACAAAAAATGGGGATTGAAAAACAAATTTCTAAATAATACAAGGGTCAAAGAAGAAAGCTCATGAGAAATTAAAAAATATAAATGAAAGCAAATTAAAACACATTCTTCCAAACTTTGTGGGATGTAATGAGAGTAGAGCTTAGAGGTAACTATATATCATTGAAAATATGTATATGTGTGTGTACACACACACACACACACACACACACACACATATTTAACTGAACACACACAAACACACATATTAGGAAAGAAGAAAGCTTTAAAAATTAATCCTCTAAGTTTCCAACTTAGGAACATAGAAAAAAAAGAGTAAACCAAATTCAAATTAAACAGAAGAAAGATATACTACTGTAAAGACTGTGAAGACAATGTAAAAAATAAAGTAACTGGGTATTTCAAATATTGATAGCGTAATGGTTTTCAGAACATCAAAGTACCCCAAATTAACAGAAAGTCATGAGTCTTTTTTTCTTTTTTTGAGTTGGAGTCTCACTCTGTCACCCAGACTGGAGTGCAGTGGCCACTCCCGGCCACTGCAGCCTCGACCCACTGGGCTCCGGCGATCCTTCCGCCTCAGTCTTCCGAGTAGCCGGAATTACAGGCACACGCTACCATGCCCAGCTGATTTTTTGATTTATGGTAGAGATGAGGTCTCGCCAAGTTGCCCAGGCGGGTCTCGAACCCGCGAGCTCAGGTAATCCACTCACCTCAGCCTCCCCAAGCGAGGGATTACAGGCTGAGCCACCGAGCCCGGCTAGTCATGAGTTTTGTATGAGAACATGTAAGAGAGGAAATGCAGAAAAAGACATGTGAATATGTGCACATCCTTGGAGAAACATCTTCCCTGAATCAATGCTCAGTCCCACAATGATCTGCCCTTCCTGCTCTTGCCTCCTCTCATAATGCAGATTCCAGTCATCCTTCAAATCCACTGTGCTCTTCTCATGCCCTGAAATGTGTCATGGATACATTTTTCCCCTCTTCTCCATCCCTCCCCAGTTTGCTTGACTCACTGCTCCTCACTCTTCAGAATCTCCTCCAATGTTCTTTCTTTTGGAGGCCTTCCTTCTCCATTCAATCTAGGTCGGTTGTCTGTCCTTTTCTTTCCCAAGGGCAGCTCTTCTGCCTATAGTTTACTTTATGTAAAGTTTTCTGAATCCCCACTGGACTCACATCTCAGACTGTGAAAACTGTGTCTATTGTTGCACTGTGAGTCCTACACAGGTAGGACAAACAGAAACACAAAATTTCTTATTTATATCAATTTTTACTAGTGAACTAATAAATCTCTCAAACTTCTCCCCTATATTCTTGCCTATTTTCTATTTAAATTTATCTCAATCTGAATTGGGTTTGCACTTGAATTTGAACATGTTTCTTTTACTTCCTTCAGTTCTCAGGACAGGATGTGGACCATGACTTCTATCTCTTGTAGACCACTCACCAAGGTAGAATATATTCTGAAGCAAAAAAACATAACTTAAGCTATTAAAAGTAGACAACTTATACAGTCCACAATAGACCACATACTAGCTTCCCTTTTCTCAATCCACTGTAAGACCCTCTCATTGACTATGCTGCTTCCAACTCATACTTCTCCCCTTTTTTAAATTCTGGTCATTCTTGCACTCTTACACCAAGTAAAATATTCTTGTCTGTATTCAATTCTATTAATATTATTTCCTTGATAAATATTTTCAAATTCTTATTAGTTACCCTGTTTCACAAATTTTAGTATGAACATTTTCCCCTAAATTTTATCACAGTTGCTGTTGTCTAGTGGCTACCATGACATGAATTTTATTGCTAGCACTTGAATGAACTTGTCTTAAAATATGATGTCACTTTTTTGAAAGATCACCTGCATCAATGACTTTGAACCAGAAAGGAGGAAATCACACAGTAAGATGTAGTCTTTTTATTAATAAATATTTCGTTGCTATCACTCTTCATGCCACAGAAGGTGATATCAAGATATCTATGATTCTGAATAAAAACCTAATTCAGAGCAATCAGAATCAAAATATCAAGATTTTGCAAATTCGAATTTGAATTAATTTAAATTTTGTTTTCATATTCATTTGAATAAACATATGCCTTATTAATTCTACAAGAGCTTTGTAAGTAAGTATAAAAGAAGACTGTGTGTGTATAATTGTTTAACTAACAGATATTATCTTTCTTTTTGGATCTTTAAAAAATAATTTATTACAAAAATAATAATTCTTTTTTTGGCATATGATGGATGACTCCAATAGGAATCCTACAGACAATGCATTGGCCAATTCTAACTTTCCATTTAGTGTAACAGATATGAGCTCCAATGTCTGTCTTTTTCTGTGAGTTTTACCCACATTGTTCTAATTCACTTTCATATTTCCAACTAGAAGCATACAGATAGGGGTACAATGATGAATGAGTAATTGAAAGGGGAATGAATGACTATGTTGTAAAAAAAACTGATAAGGTTGGACTTGCTTTATCACATGTAAAAGGAAAGTGATTAAAATATATAAAACAAAGTCTTAACATCAAACAATGAAGGACAGTGCGGCTAAGAAATGTATCACAATGATGTTAGTCCTGCTATTGACTTATGTTACTTGTTATAGAGAGTATTTTTTTTTTACTATGTTGTTGTATGAATCTTGGCAAAATTTTTGAATTAAGTAAATGAACCTGAGAGTGCAAAGAACAAGGTCGTCCAATTTTATCAAGACAGTCTCCATAATCATTGGTAACAAAGAAAGAGAGGTATCATGCCAGCACCCATGCAGACAGGGTTGCCATGTCTCATTATTACTACATGAAGAACGATGTCAAGAAACTATGGGAATAGTCTCCATGAAAATATCAGGACACAAAGAGAAGAAAGGCATTTAAATGAACTTGACCTTCAAACCTTTCATTGTATTCCTGATTGACAAAAGATGAAATATTGTACATGACACAGTCATCTTATAAGAAACTCAAGGATAAAGTTCTCCCCATTAGAGATGAAGGGAATTATGTGTACATTGAATCATCCCATGTGGAACCTAACCTACCTTTCTTATGATTTATTTTTATCTGTGGCTGATAAACTTACTACCTTATAAGGGAGTATAAATAGTGTTTTTATTACAAGATCAGAGCACAATTGACATCAAAATAATTAGAAATTTTTAGGCTTATCCTCTCTATATTTTTCTCAGAAATCTTCCAGTTTTTAGGACTCTGAATTTTTTCTGCTCTCTTCTTGCTTTTGCATCTCTTGGTGGTTTCTGATGAGGAAAATCATTTTTAACCCAGGCTATCCTATCTTCACTAGCCAGGACTCTTAGCCAGCTCTTCACACAAAAACTATGGCAGAGGAGTTTCAAAGGTTCAGCCTAACATAATGGACATGAATGAGTCTCTAAATAATGGGAAGTTGGTTAACTTACTGACTAAATAAACAAAACTAATAATATAAGTCAGTCACAAGCATAAAAACCTTTAAAATATTATGTGAATTTATAAAAATTAAAAAATAAAGATAGCAATTCCAATTCTATAAGTCTATATTATAAAAATTATGCTGCTAGATGCTGTAAGTACACATTTTCTGAGTGGCATCTTTTATTTCATTAAAAATTTAAAACAATTTTAATGATAACTCATCAGAAAAGAATATATATCTGTATTTGAGCCATCTGCACAAGGAAACCACATACTGACATTTAGAAAGTGTAAGTGAAAGGAACCATAGACTCCAGCCAACTTCTGTAGTTATTGTTCAAGGAGAAAAACAAATAATATAATGAAGTTGACACTTGCACAGTAACAAAATGGCTGGCCTCTGCATTCTGAATTGCAGCTGCAGTGTTCTGTCTACAGAAATTAATGCCCTTGTGAATTTTTCACAAGTAGATCAAACTAAACCATTATGAAATACAATTTGTAAAAATACCATTATTTTGACTGAGCTCCTGTACTTAATCGACTAAACTAAAATCGAGTAACTTATGTTTTGTATTACATAGTCAAACTGAAACTTTAAAAAAGCAGGCAAAACACCCAAATAAACTAGTTTTTTTTCTAAAAAACAGAAGGCTTACAGTAAACTATAAGAAAGTTCTCAGCCAACTTGAACAAGTATGAAAGTATGATGATGAAGACCCATCTGCTTTAAACCTTTCAAGGAAAGTAACATTAAATAATCTGATAACCAAATAGCTTTTTAAATATTCTCTTTCATTGTTATCACATTGCAAGAACCAATTGTTCTGCCATGCCCGTAATTTCTACTTGATAAAACAAGACACTACTTCATTTATGAATCATCAATAAAAGCCAATTAGATCTAAAAACAAAATGGATTGAAATTTTGTCTTTCATCCAAGTACCAACCAGATCCAACCCTGCTTAGCTTCGGAGATGAAATGCAATCGGGTATGTTGAGGGTGGTATATCTGTAGACAACATCATTTTTCACAGACGTAGGAACGACAATACAGAAATTCTTATGGAAGCACAAATAGCCAAAACGATCCTCAGCAAAGGAACAAAACTGGAAGTATCACACTTCTAGACTTTAAGCTTTATTACAAGGCTACAGTAAACAAGACAGCATGGTATTGGTACAGAAATAGGCACATAGACAAATGGAACAGAAGAGAGATTCCAAAAATAAAAACATAGTTTCTCAACCAACTCATCTATGACAAAGCCATCAATAAAAATCACTGTGGGAAAAGAAACCATGTTTAGCAAATGGTGCTGGGAAACTGGGTAGCCATATGCAGAAGAATGAACCTGGACCCCTACCTATCACTATATACAAAAATCAATTCAAAATGGATCAAGAATTTAAAAGTAAACTACAAGCTATAAGAATCCTAGAAGAAAATGCAGCAAACACTTTTCTGGACATTGGAGTTGGCAATGAATTCATGACCAAGTCCCCAAAAACAAATACAACAAAAGCTAAGATAGACAGGTGGAAACTTATGAAACTGAAAAGCTTTTGCACAGCAAAAGAAATCATTAAGAGAATAAAGAGGTAACCCACAGAATGCGAAAAAAATATTTTCAAGCTATGCATCTGATGAAAGCCTAACATCTAGGATCTACAGGGAACTAAAAAACTAAAAGAAAACAAAGTAAAAAACCAAGCAACAACCCTATTAAAAAGTGGGCAAAAAACATAAACAGATACTTCTCAAAGGATGCCATATAGTCAGCCAACAGACACATGAAAAAATGGTCAGCTCACTAATCATCAGAGAAATCCAAATCAAAACTACCATGAGATACCACCTAACTCTAGTAAGGATGGTTATCTTAATAAGTCAAAAAACAACAGGTGCTGGCATGACTGTGGAGCAAAGGGGACATTGCTATGGGTTGGTGGGAATATAAACCAGTCCAATCTCTGTGGAAAACAGCAGGATGATTTCTCAAACAACTAAAAATTGAGCTTCTACATGATCCAGCAATCCCTGGATCCAGCAATCAATAGAGCCAGAGAAGCATAAATCACTCTGCCATAAAGACCCCTGCACATGTGTGCTTATTGCCACATTATTCACAATAGCGAAAACATAGAAGCAACCCAGATGCCCATCAAAAATGGACTATATAAAGAAAATGTGGTGCATATACATGATGAAATACTATGCAGCCATAAAGAACAAAATCATGGGCTTTGCAGCAACTTAGATGCACTTGGAAATCATCATACTAAGCGAACTATCACTGTAACAAAGAACTATGTGAACTCTGAACACAAATTACATTTGCAGAAGGGTGGAATTGGCAGCCTCAGGGCACTGCTAGAGGAGGGAGGGAAAGGAGAGGAAGGGGTGCACGTGGCAACACAATGGGTAGGTGGTCCATTACCAGGGGGATAGAGGGCCAGCTAGAAGACCAAATTTCCCCTGTATACTACTTACTTGTGTAGCAAACTCTCACTTGTAACCCTCTACAATAAAATAAAATAAAGGCATATTTTCTTTTAACATTGTGTAATGGAAACATTCATAAAGCATGATATACTGCAAATCTGTGTTAAGGTTTCTAGAAAACTCTCTGTCCCTCCAATTGACAATTCCTAAAAGACCTAAAAATCAACCTTCCATATAACACAACAATCCCCCTTCTGGGAATATACACAGAGGAATTCAAATTCAAATCATTTTATTAAAAAATATCTGCATATGAATGTTTATTGCAGCATTATTCACAATAGCAAAAACATAGAACCAATTGTGCTGCCCATTGAAAGAGGACCGGATAAAAGAAAATGTGGTACATATTCACAATGGAATATTATGCAGCCATAAAGAAGGATAAAATTATGGACTTAGCTGCAACTTGGATGGATTTAGAGTCTATCATACTCTGTGATCTATCACAGAAACAAAAAACTGAGTACCACATGTTCTCACTTATAAGCAGACACTGAACATTTATCATAACACTAAAAGAAAGAGTTTCACAGTAGTGGGATGCCACAAGAGGAAGTGGTGGGGAGCAGGCACATAACATCTATAAGTGTACCTGATCTCAAACCAGGTGAAGTGGGGACCAAAAGGAAGTCCAAACTTTACCTATACAATGATCACTTATCTACTTAATCCTGAGTTGTACCCTAGATCTTTAAAATGAAATAAAATTAAGAAGAAGGAAAAAAATAAGAAAACTCCCTGTCCCTCTTCTTTTCATTCTGAAGTATTTTGCAAGAAGTTTCTGGTAAACAGTAAAACAGAAAATGTGTAACACCTGTCTTCACTAATAAAAGTGATACTTCCATTCAATTTAGGAAAAAAATTATGCTTGAAAAGATGAAGATAATTGAAAGATTCTTGTAAAAGTGATTATAAATAAATTTTTAGCCAAAATAATAAAAGACATCGATAAATACAAAAATATAAATTTGTGTGTAGATGGCATTTTTGTAATTAGAAATAAAGCAAATTTATACACTAGTGATAAAGATATTTGCTCACCAAAATAAAATCAGGAACTAATATTACAAGACAATGCTTATAGCAGTTATCACAAAGTCAAGCATTCGAGGGCATAAAACAAAATGAAAACATCATCCAGTTTTTGTTTCAAGGATGCACAACAAAATTTGTCTTAGTAAATGCCAGTCTAATCAGAACAACAGAAACTGACCAGTCTGCAGGACTGACTCTTGAGCAGTGAGTTTATAGGGGTTCAAAGGTCATACTTTTCTGTATGATGGAATTACACAGAAAGACAAAGACATAAAAATGTCAACAAAGGAAGCTGTTTCTGAGGGGGAAGTAGTAAAAAATGATGAATTATTCATAGCACAATGTAACAACAGTACACCAGAGTAATTATAACCTAAGACCAATCACACAAATTCTTTTTTCCCCATTAATAAGAACCTTGTAGATGAGACAATGATTTTTATGGTTCACTCAACAGAATTGCACAGAGAGAGAGAGAGAGAGAGACAGAGAGACAGAGAGACAGAGAGACAGAGAGAGAGGCAGAGGCAAGGAGCCAAGATGATAAGACATTCTTATCTCATTGCTGGCAGATCAGGTTGCTGGGTTATCTTCACTGTGACATGCAGAAGAGAAGAGCAACTTTGAGCATACTGCTTCCTGGGCAATGTTATGAGGGTATGGCCAGTGACCCCCAAATGTCACTGACTTGAGACAGGTTAATTAATAGAATGTTAATTTATTTAATGCATTTGTATGGGAGGCTTCAGAATAAAGACCTAATATTCCACTGAGTTATAGAAATGTAAATATCATTTTGAGAAAGAATGGGAGCCTGGATTCTGAAAAAACAGATTATGGGAGGAAAAAAAAGGAATTCTACTGAAAAGCAACAAATGATTGTTAGAATGATTAGATCAGGGAACACAGCTGAACTTGTGAATAGTTTTCTTTGAAATTTAAATGATACTTGGAGACAATCATTACACTTGGGAAAAGGTCGGCTTAGGTGTGGTCACATCTTGATCTTTTCTGTAACAGATAATGAGATAGCAAGAAGGGAAGCAGCTTCTTTGGTAGAGACTATGAGGGTAGGGGAGAAGGAGAACTTGAGGTTTCTTCAGTTTGGCATGTCAAATACCGCATTTGGAACAGTGATTTCTGAGCATCAACAGCATGTTTTCTAAGTAATTGCAAAATGTCACAATTCCATTGATGTAAGATGCATTATTACTTTATATACTATAGTGGAGGAATACAGCTATTGACAAATAATTATTATCGCCTAGATTTTTTCTTATAATTTTTTTAAAAGTTTTTTTCAATGTTTATAAATGTGCATATTTGTTTTTTATCACTCCTACTATTAAATTATGGAAAATATAAGCAAAATATTTTAACAAAGATATTCTAGAAATTTGCCTTGTTCAGAAAAAAATCTTTTGAATCACTTTTGAACTCAGCTTGTTCATGTCCTTTCCCAACATTGTTACAATCTATGCTAGTCAAAAGCTGTGGTTAGCCCTTCATTTCCTTAAACCTAAACTTCTCTGTGAGATTATCTTCCCAATCTACTCAGAGCCCCTATGTAAGTTGTGATGATGATGGTATTACCAGAAGATTACAACAACAGGCTCTTAGACAAAATTCATGAGTTCACAAAATGCACACATGAGCAACTACATTTTACTGCCTTCAGGCAATTGTGTTTCTATAATATAAATTTCAAGATTCATCTCCATTTAAAAGGTGTAAAAATGTACACTCTCATATTGGTGAAGCATAATGAAAGGAGATACCTATAGAAACCTAGAA
>CAUYQG010011691.1:0-15867 GCA_963574415.1 Tarsius wallacei
AGTTCCAGCTACTTGGAAGGCTGAGGCGGAAGGATTGCCGGAGCCCAGCAGGTCGGGGCTGCGGTGGCCGGGAGTGGCCACTGCACTCCAGTCTGGGCGACAGAGTGAGACTCCAACTCAAAAAAAACCCCAAAACATTTGGGTTGTTTCTAGTTTTGGACTACTGTGAATAATCCTGCATTAAACATTCATATATATGTCTTTGGGTAAATATCTAGGTATGGAACAGCTGGATCTTAGGGTAAGAGTATGTGGTTATTAAGCATTTAAAGAAGAATATAACTGTGTAAGAAACAAAATGGTGATTCATTTTCAAAATGGCAATGTTACTTCACTTCCTGGTTCTTCCTCCTTTCTTAGCGGGCTTTCTCTTTTGGCAGGCTTCCTTTGGTGGGCCCATTGAGACTCAATCAGAATTCAGAAACATGTATTTTACCTTATTTGTATAGAAACTGCTTGTGTTTTACCTGACTTGTACAAAATTATTGCCTAGGCAATGTCCGGGAAAGTGACGTAACCACTGCAAGTACTCAGTCAATAGGGAACCAGAGGTGGGAGCTGTGCTCTAGAGGCATAAACACACTGGCTGTGACTGCCTTGGTGTGTCTGCTCACCCAAGAGGCATGTGTTCTTGCAAGAACGAGATTAAAACAGCTGCTTCACTCCGCCAATCTCTGAGTCTCTGTGTCGTGCTTTGACGATGAAACCAAGGACGGTGGATTCCACCTCCCACAGATATGCTATTGAAAAATTATATTAAAACAAACAACAACAGATGCTGGCGAGGATGTGGAGAAGAAGGAACGCTTCTACACTGCTGGTGGAAATGCAAACTAGTACAACCTCTTTGGAAGACAGTGTGGTGATTTCTGAAGGAATTAGAAATTAACCTTCCATATGACCCAGCAATTCCCCTATTGGGAATATACCCGGAGGAACTCAAATCATTCTACAAAAAAGATACCTGCACACACATTTGTTACAGCTCTATTCACAATAGCAAAAACATGGAACCGACCATGTTGCCCATCGAAGCTGGATAAAAAAATGTGGTACATATACACAACAGAATATTATGCAGCTATAAAGAAGGACAAACATATGGACTTTGCAGCAACTTGGATGGATTTACAATCGATCATACTCAGTGATCTATCACAGAAACAAAGAACAAGAGTACCATATATTTTCACTCATAAGTGGACCTTGAACAATTACTATAATACTGTAAGAAAGGGATTGGCAATAGTGAGAAACTGTCAGGGGAGGGGGACTGGGATAGGCAGTTGAGGCAAACTGCTAGGGGAGGGAGGGGCATACTTCATCAACAAGGGTACCTGCATAATCAACATTTGTATACTTAAGCCTGAATTGTATTCATTTTTAAAATAAAAAAAGAAATTTAAAAAATTGCCAAAACAAAAAGAGAAAAATTATATTTAAGAGGTTCTCATATACTATAAAAATGAAAGTGCCTGTGGGTTCAAGATCAGCCCAGGCGACCTGGCAAGACCTCATCTCTACAATAAATAAAAAATTAGCTGAGCATGGCAGCACGCACCTGTAGTTCCGGCTACTTGGAAAACTGAGGCGGAAGGATCACTGGAGCCCAGCAGGTCAACACTGGGGTAGCCGTGAGTGTGCCACTGCACTCCAGCCTGGGCAAAGAAGTGAGACTCCAACGCAAAAAATATATATATATTCTTAAAAGAAAGGACAAGGCGTGTATTCCTGAACATTTAAGAGGTACTTTAAGTACATGCATATCAAATTGAATTGAAACCTTAGCTGCTTCCTATATAGGTACACATAGGGTTTCTCCTTCAACAAAATCAACTGAGCTACAGAAAAGAATCAGCCCCATTATTCTATGAAATTGATTTTAAACTTACCTTTTTTTCTAATTAATTAAATAATAACATAAGCATACAAATCACAAAATGATGAAAATTCAGTTAAAAGAAATAAAGATTGTTAAGAAATAAAATTCTAGAAATGACTACTAGGAAATTATATTGTAACACTTCAGAACTGTGAGGAGGAAAAAGTCAACCAGACCTTCATGCAAGAATGATGCAACTGGTCTCACTTCCAGAAATCACTAAATATTTTCATCTGCAGGCTTGGTTGTCAGTCAATCAATTTTAACATCAAGCTGTGTTTAAAAAAATTGCTCATGATTCTTATTCACTTATGACTTCCTGAAATATACAGCAATCTGAAACAAATAATCTGGCATATCTCTATTCCTTTTTTATTATAAAGCACTGCACAATACAGATCTTATCTAACCAAGGCTAGATGGTACATATTAAATACTTAATAGCTGACCTGTATCATGTGGGAGAAGTATTTCCTTCAAATGATAAGTTGTACAAGGAAAGAATCCACTAGTTTCCATTCTTTTATCTTCTTACTGCTTTTTTAAAGTTTTTCAGGTCACTATTTTTTTTTTTTGCTGTTTACATGTTAATATGATTTTGCCACCTTTAGCCTCATTTTATTTCACTTAAAGCATAGCATGACAAAAGAAATTTTAAGTGAGTGAGCTACTAAATAAAAAGTCATTTGCTGTGCCAATAAATTAGAAAAATCTTAAAGGATGTAACAACAATCAGTAAAAATATTATTTTATTTCAGAAATTGAAATAAAATAATACTTATACAAATATATTATATGTGTATAAATTCCTTCACATCACTTGTCATCTCATTGTTCTATCTAGGACAATTAAAAGGACAGTATAATTTAATTTATATTATCTGTACACCTTATATGTGTGGAGAAAACAGTACAGGACAATAGATATTTGTTTGCAAACTTGAAGAATACACTGATATTATCCAGCTGATTTACTAAGAATAGTAAAAGTCTCATATTTTTATCTGGATTTCCTTAGTTATTATGAAGAAACTGATCAAATAAAAACATCCTTTATTTCTCAATGCATTTAAAAGAGACACCAGTATTTCACATACTTATCTTTATTTAGAGAAAATGTCAAGAATAAAGGATCAAATACAATGCTTATACAAATACATACATTTTTAAATTAAGTTTTTATAGTTGGAAAAACGTAAAAAGTATTTCCTTTATCACTTGGTTCTGCTCCTTCTTTCAATTAGGTAAAATATACTTTTGAGATTTATAACAGGTTACAAACAATGGTTGTTTAAGATTAGGGTTTTAGTAAAATTCTTAAAACATATTCCTAAACCTGCATTCTAAGAACTCAACAACAGGTATTCATGCTGAAGTATAACATGTATTTAATGACAGTTAAATGCTTGACAATGATTGACTTCCTCAAATATAGTACTTACAGACACAATGAAGCTGAGATCTGATTTTTAAATTAGCCAATTTAGTTGTTGATCCTGAAAAGTCATTTGAACTCTCAGGTCTGTTTTTTTTTCTTTTTTGAGTTGGAATCTCACTTTGTCACCCAGACTGGAGTGCAGTGGCACGCTCCCAGCCACCGCAGCCTCGACCTGCTGGGCTCCGGCGATCCTTCCGCCTCAGCCTTCCAAGTAGCTGGAGCTACAGGTGGGCACTACCACGCCCGCCTAATTTTTGATTTATTGTAGAGATGAGGTCTCGCCAGGTTGCCCAGGAGGGTCTGGAACCCACGGCCTCAGGCAATCCACTCACCTCAGCCTCCCAAAGCGCTGGGATTACAGGCTGAGCCACCGAGTCTGGCTTCAGTTTCTTTATCTGTAAATCTGGTGGCGTGGATTAAATGACTTCTAAAGTACCTCCTATTTTAAAAACTATGAAGTCTGCGTGGCTTCATTCCCATAACCTTTCTAATTCCTCATTGACTCCTTGAATCTACATATCATATACAAGTAACAGTGTCTGAACATTTTACTAAATGCATGAGATTATTTTAACTTTTTGAATGTTTATTCTCAAAATGCATAAGAATATAAAGATATAGAAATTGCCCACCCCTTGAGTATCTCTATGTAGAATTTCAGATTTAATACTGCCCCTAACAAAACAAAATAAAAATAAGCAGCAATAACAGAAAAACAAACAAACAAAAATCTCTGCTCTTTCCTATATCAACAAATTGTTCCACCTTCTATCTAGGTGCACAAGGTTCAAACCAAGGAATCACTCGAGTTATTCCTTTCCCTCATTCCCAATCCAATCCATCACTCAAAATACCTTACAAATTCTTTTGATTTCCTCCATCCTTACTACCATGACCTTAATCCAAGTCACCACTATGTTTTGTGCCTGGACTACTACAGAAGTCTTTTAATTGGTTTCCATGCTTTCCTTCTTAACTCAACTTCCATGCTTCTCAACCCATTTTCCACACAGCTACAAGAATGCTGTTTTTAAAATCTAAATCAGATAATGTCCCTCCCTTGCCTTCAGTGACTTCTCATTATTTCAGGATGATTAACGAGGCTTTCCATGATCTCGGCCTTGTTTACTTCTTGAACCTTATGGCACAACACTGATGTTCACTGCATCTCATATACTCTGGTCTCCTTTCTGTTCTATTTTTTTTTTTTTTTTGAGTTGGAGTCTCACTCTGTCACCCAGGCTGGAGGGCAGTAGCATGCCCCCGGCCACCGCAACCTCAACCTGCTGGGCTCTGGCGATCCTTCCACCTCAGCCTTCCAAGTAGCCGGAACTACAGGTGCACCCAGCTAATTTTTATTTATTGTAGAGACGAGGTCTCGCCAAGTTGCCCAGGTGGGTCTCGAACCCATGGGCTCAGGCAATCCTCTCTCGCCTTGGCCTCCCAAAGTACTGGGATAACAGGCTGAGCCACCGAGCCCGGCCTCCTTTCTGTTAATACAGCAAACCCTTTCCCCACTCAGAGCTTTGCAATTGCTACACTTTCCCAAGGAATATTCTTTCCCTTCTCTTTATTAGCCACTCATTCTCATTTTTCAGACCTCAGCTCAAATAGCATCCTTAGAACTTTTTTCAGCTTTAGATACTCTCCATTACAATGTCCTGTTTATTCCCTAGATGTCAACAATCACAATACACAAATACCTTCATTTTGTAGTATTTACTGTTTTATTAACTATCTCCTCCTATGCAAACCTTGCAAGGAGGTAGATTTCTTGTTCTTCTTTTCTCCTAGGATCTCTATCCCAGGTATAGTGACCTGAACACAGTGGGTTCAATCAGTATTTGTAGATTACATGATTTGCTATATATATACACCAAAGAATACAAAAACATAAGAGTGAGGAATTTTCTGGCATTTACTCACCATCACTACTGAAAAAATACTCAAATCATGACTCATGATATAGCTACCAAGACTGTACAGGTAGAAACATAAGACATGTCTTCAATGACATAAAGGCATTCTAGTTCTAAAATAACTCAGTAGAGATAAATTTTCCCCTATGTTGCACAGAAGGCAGATTAAAAACAAGAAGATTCACTAGATTAAATCTTTGTTCATTTACTGTTCTACTATGATGGTATGTCTAAGTATCACACTATATATAAACTTTAAATAAACATTTTACAAATCACAAAGGATTAACCTCCAATAAGGATATTCTAGCCTTTGAATCTACATAGCACACATGTATCTCCACAATACATAAATTTTATAGTACAATCTTTACTGTATGTGATTTATATCCTCTAAGGGGGAAAAGAACAATAATTTTTAGTGCTAAAAATGGGGTCTTGGCCAGGCTCGGTGGCTCATGCCTATATTCCCGGTACTTTGGGAAGCTGAGGTGAGAGGATTGCCTGAGCCTACTGGTTCAAGACCAGCCTGAGCAACCTGGCGAGACCTCATCTCTACAATAAATAAAAAAATTATCTTGGTGTGGTGGCGTGTGCCTGTAGTTCCAGCTACTTGGAAGGCTGAGGCAGAAGGATCGCCTGAGCCCAGCAGGTTGAGGCTGCGGTGGCTGTGAGCGTGCCACTGCACTCCAGCCTGGGCGACAGAGTGAGACTCTGTGGTAAAAAAAAAAAAAAAGGTGGGGTGGGGGGGCGTCTTGATGGCTCACGTCTGTAATCCCAGCACTTTGGGAGGCCAAAACAGGAAAAATGCTCAAATCCAGGAGGCTGCAGTTCACCACAGCACTCCAGTCTGGGTGACAGAGAGAGACCCTGTCTCTTAAAAAAAAAAAAAAAAAAAGAAGGGAGGGGGTCTTCACACTTAAAGATTAGTGGCCAAAGACCTAAATCATCCAAAGTTGTATATTTTTTAAAGTCAGAAATATTGGCATGGATCTGCATGATTATTAAGAATTTTTTGTATTCCTCTTAAATATACTACTTTTTAATTTTGCCAAGTGCTATTTTCATTTCCTGGAGCAAGGTAATGATAAATAGACACACTTAAATTGTTTTTCAAGATAAGGTTAAAAAATAGCAATGAATTCTACTAGGAAAGAAAATTAAATTCTGATGCTTACATTTCCCCCTATAATTTTGCCAAAACATGAATTTCTATCATGTACCTTAGACATAATCAAGTGTCTCAGCATTCAAATAAAAAACCGAACCCATCAACATCCTTTCTGAAACTTAAAAAGCAATTTATTCACCTTCTAGATGCAGGTGAAATTTATGAACAACTAAAAATAAAAGCAAAAGCTATAAATATTACACCAGAGAAATTACAAAAAAGAATCATGAAGAAAAAGCCACCATGATCATTAAATACTGGCTGAAAAGAAGCACAAAACTTGCATTTGTGACACAATATTATATTAAGGTTTAAAATTTGTATTTATGGAGGAAAATTTCAAAGTGTATATATATTTACATCGTAATGCCAGAACTGGAGAAGAAAATGAATAAAATCTTTCATTTCCCAAAGCATTAGTACCACACATGCAGTTTAAAATTAGGTCATGACACAGCATTTGATGGACACAGCTTTGGTGTCCCTGCTGATATTAGTTTTATTTTCAGTAGTCCAATAGATTTCTCACATCCGTTAAAAACGTTTGATAAATCTGCTTTTCCAAAAACTTCACACACTAGAGAATCCATAAATGACAACACATTTGCTAAAGAAATTACTGGAGTCTATTCCTTATATTTTGATATTTCTATATCATTTTATTAGCAAAAGACAGAATATCTTTAGTTTATAACTAAGTTATAAAGTACTTTAACTCAATTATAGTAATGCCATAAAAATTATCAAAAATGACTTTTAAACCATATTTAGATAACAATATAAATAATGTATTAGTTCAAATGCTCAAGATCATAACTAAATTTTATCAAATGTTTTAAATGTAATAGATTTTTATGTACCAATTTCACACTTAAAAGAAACTGATTACATATGTGTATGAGTGTAAGTCTGTGTGTGTATGTGTATATATATGTATATATATATATATATATATACACACACACACTTATAACTTAATCTGAACTAATGAACAACATAGTTTCTCAAAAGGTACATTTTACTCAGGAGGAAGAATGTGAATTATTCACCTTTAAATATCATTTATGTTTCATATCCCTCCCAGCCCAGAAAAATACTGCCAGTTGTACAAAGGACAACTATTATTAAAAGCTGAGGAAGTTCTGGCTAGGCGCAGTGGCTCATGACTGTAATCTAGCACTTTGGGAGGCCAAGGTGGGAGAATCACATAAGCCCAGGAGTCCGAGACCTGCCTGGGAAACATAGCAAGACTTTGTCTCTACAAAAAAATAAAAAAATTAGCCAGGAGTGGTTGTGTGCACCTGTAGTCCCAGCTTCTTGGGAGGCCAAGGTGGAAGGATAGCCTGAGCCCAGGAGGCTGAGGTTGTGGTGAGCCATGATCATACCACTGCACTCTAGCAAGAATGAGATGCGGACTTAAAACAAACAACCAACAACAAAAAAGCTGAGAAAGTTCCCAGTACTTCAGCTTGGTTAAAGAAGAAAACTAGAAAAATTAAAACAAACACTATTTTTAAAAAGCAGAGGATAATATGTGTTGATAGAGTTTTAATAAGCAAACTAGGAATTTTATGTTTCACCATGTCTAAGCTTTGATTTTACCCTTAGGATGGTAATCAGGGTAAAACTGGAGTAGTAAAGGTAAGGAAAAAAAAAAACATATTTAAGTCACACCAAAAAAAAAAGCCTTTATAATTATACTTCCCTCATCCTACCTAATATTTGTTATTCCAAAGGTCAGGCAGACTTTTGACTCACAAAATAGGAGGGAACCCAGTATCTAAGAGACAAAAGATAATAATTTGGTAACCACATTTGACTTCTTACTGAACCCAAGAAAAATCATATAATATTTTTGTCATGTGCAATGTTCTCTCACATTGCCTCTACTTTTAGACCTATATAATTAGTAACAATTACGCAAAAACTATTAATAACTTCATGTCTTCACTAAGACACTAGTTTTTTATAATACAGTAGTTGGAAGCTAATCTAGTTTGGAAAAAGTAGCTATATAATGTATTCGCTGTCCTACAATTTTTATTGAGGTAAACATTTATAGAATCTTGGATTTCTTGGTACCATTTTAATAAACGAAGGATTTCTACTTGAGACAAAAAATGAAAAGATAATAGTTCCTCAAAGCGTAAACTACCTAAAGAGTTAAAGTATAGTGTCTAACATTGCTTACACCTGGTGCAGGGCTAGCAAGAACCGGCCAAACTGGTAACAACCCAGTCTGAGTACTCTCGCTTCACATTTTAAGTTCATTCTCTCTGCTCCAGTCACTATTTACCACATCACACCCAGCCTCCTATAATGACTTCCTGATATCTCTGCCTCATAACCTTTCCCATTACAATCTAAACTGGACACTGCTACAAAACTGATAATACCAATTTCTTCAAGTTTTACCTTCAGTGGCTCTTTTCTGTCCATACATCACAGTAAAAAATAATTCCTTAGTCTATAGATATTTTAAGTGCACAACATACATTAATAACTGGATGTACAACCAAGATCACTATTCAAAGAAGCCCTATACTACAATTTGGTTATTTAAAAAAATCCTATCTTCATAATGTCCCATAGCCACAATTGTGAACTTTCTCTCCACACCACAAGTTTCCTACCCTTACTTTCCTGCTGACTTTTATTAGGAGGAGGCTTATTTTCTTTTATTTTTTGTAGAGGTGAAGTCTTGTCATGGTGCTCAGATTGGTCTTGAACTCCTACGCTCAAGCAATCCTCCCGAATACACTACAGCCTGGGTGACAGAGTGAGACCTCGACTCAAAACACACACACACACACAAACCAGATGGGCTTGACTTCTACTTTAATAGGAAGATGACAGAAACATTCCTTTGACACCCTCTTTACTGCTTAATTTTTAAAAATATTTTCAGTTATCTTCTGTCATTTTTCTCAAAGTCAGGAATGTCTTTTCTCATGTTAATACCAACCTGTTCACTTGGGTTGATGATTTCTTTGTGTGAGTCTATGGGCTCTCCCTATCAATTATCCCTTCTCTAGGAAATTTACTCTGCCCTTGTCCACTGCATCCTAGCCCATCAAATATGAATTATCTCTCCCTAAATCTTATCTAGGGGCTGTCAATTTTTTGATGATTTTTTTCCCCTAAAAGTCAAATTTAGAGGGAGAAAAAATTTAAAATAATTTTGTCCTTCACATTAATTGCACAAACTCAGTTAAAAAAATTATTGTTGTAGGCCACACATTAAAATTCTATGTGTACGTGTATATATATCCCCCAATCTCCACCTCAGGCAGAGCAGAAAGAAACAAGGTCATGTCCCATAGGAGAAAGAGTTTGTACACCCTCCTGGATATGTGGGCCTTTTAACTTTTTGTTTTGTAATTATTTTATTGGGAGACACAGAAAATTACTTTTTAAAAAAAGGTACAGAAACTTTTCAGGTGCCCTTCATCGAGCTTCCTCCAATGGTAACATCACATAACTCTAGCACACAATATCCCCAACCAGAAAACTGACGTTGGTACAATCTACAGATCTTACTCAGATTTCATCAGTTTTTACATGTATTAGTGTTTGTGTAGGGGTCTGTATGATTCTAAGCAATTTTATCATATGTATAGCTATGTAATCACTGCTAATGTAATATTTTAAGATTGCTTTCACGCAAATCAGATTTTCATCAAATTGGTAATGGGATTCAAAATCAAAGATAAGCATATTTCAGTGTCAGGAAGTAGAATTTGAATATATTACACAAGATAGAGACAATGACAAGATACAGTGAATGCAAAGTAGGATTGTATTCTGGTTTAATGCTAAACTAGGAAATATAGCCAAGTCAAAACTCCTTCAAATTTTTAAGTTGAATCCTTGAAGCAAGTTTAACCACCAAAAACACATTTAGGATATACTGCCCAAATAGAACTACCTTCACTGTAGTACTCAGTATTATTCACTGGATTCTGTTGAAGATTAGTAGAAGAAACATTCACATGGAGAACACCTGGGCACCTTTTGTAGAACCATCATTGAAGACACTGTCTTTAATCCTAGTCAATATCCTTTACATTTTTTTTTACTAGCTATGTGCAAAGAATCATCCAGGGAACTAATGATATCCTGAAGATAAATCCCTTCTATCATACTCCCTCAACAGTTCTTTGTTTGACTGAAGAAACGGAATTTTTTTAAGGCATAAAATAAGAATTATAACGCATAACAAGTTGTTTTTCATCTTGGCTGCTATGAAGCTCAATTTGAAGCAGTGCTTACATATCCTTAAGTATATGATCCCCAATTCCTACTGGATTTGCCTCTGTCTCTCTTTACAAGGTTTCTGGCTTTTTAATCTTTATCATAAATACATTTTATATGTTAGCTTATGCATTACATCACAGCACAATTTTTAGAAATAATGATCAGAGTATCTACTATGCACAGCAGTTCATAATCTATATTCTACTTTTATATATAAACCTTATTAAATCTACACAAGCTCATTTTACCAATGAGAAAACTAAAATCAGAAAGATTAAATGACAACTTAGTAAATGGTAGAGTTGGAAATTATAGCCATTTGCAATATCCACCTTCTAGGGGTCATATTAAAATTTTACACAATAATTATATTAATTTTAAACAAATTATATTTCTTTTCTAAGCAATGCACTATTTGCTTAATTTCTTTAAAAGTTTCAATTAATACTGTCATATTTTATTCTCATAAAAAGCCACATATGTAGTGTATATTCTATAATTGTCCTCTAGTAGGTTCCTTTGTTCATTTTATTTTCTCTATCATATCTTTAATGACATGGATTTGTTTTCAGAGCTTATAATAGTGTAATAAAACATCTACTTCAAAATATACTTAGGACATCTTTACACTGGAGTATTTTCTTTTTTTTTTTGAGTTGGAGTCTCATTCTGTCACCTAGGTTTGAGTGCAGTGACAGGGCTCATAGCCACAGCAGCCTCGACTTGCTGGGTTAAGGCGATCCTTCTGCCTCAGCCTTCCAAGTAGCTGGAACTCAGGCACGCGCCACCACGCTCAGCTAATTTTTTGATTTATTGTATAGATGAGGTCTTGCCAAGTTGCCCGGGGTAATCTCAAACCCATCAGCTCACACCATCCTCTCACCTCGGCCTCCCAAAGTGCTGGGATTATAGGTGTGAGCCACTGTGCCTGGCATACTGGACTATTTTCATGTGATAATAGTCGTAATTATAATCTCTAAAAGCAGCAGTAGCATATTGTTTATTCTTAGAAACACAATGTATATTGATAATAAACTCATTCATAAAATACAACACAATTGATAACAACTGAAGAATTTTATTTTTATGCTACTTATTGGCTGATAATTATATGTTGTTCTAAAGCTAAATAATAGAGTAAATACATAAACCTGCAAAACCTTTTAGTAACATAATTAAACAACCTAATTTAGATCACTGAAATAAACATTTATTTTAAATGCCAGATAGAAATAGTTCCCTGTTGAATATAACTGTTGCAAATATACTTTGATTACTTTGGCAATTTTAAAGCATGTCTGTGTTATATTAATACATACTTATTTGACCAACTTTCATTACAAAATATTGTAGAATTATTGCTAATGATTTTTTAGCATTTACAGTAAGAATTATGAATTCTTTCTTCATCATTTATATAAAAAGTGTCACATAGTAAGGATTACTAATATATACAAATGTATACATACGACAATTCAGCATCTTTCCCCTTTATACTTGAAGTCAATAAAATAAACAATATTTATTTAACTTCATAAACACTAGCTTTGGCAAGCCTGATTACTACCTCATTTTAAATATTTGTTGATTCATCAGTGAGCAAGAAAAGAATTTTCTTTTCTATATCATGTAAAATAGGGTATCACATAAGCTTAAATGTGCATATCTTTCCATAATAGGATTATTTATATAATAAGCATCAATTTTATTTCTGTAAAGAGGTATATTTGTTTAATTTGAAAATAGATTCATTTGATTTACACATTATTCTTCCTGTTTATAAAAAGGCACAAATATTTGTCATGTAATCATTTTCTTCTAGCCTCTAATATCTTTTAACCAGTACATCAAATAACAATTACTTCCTGACCTCAAGCAGTAATATTCACAAACAAAAAACTCAGTCACCAATCACCAACTTATAACTACACATTATAAATACAGGATGAGAATTTAACATGAAGCTTTTTAAAACTCTAATGTCATTTAAATATCTCAGTAACTTAAAATGTGCACATGTATATAAACAAAACCAACCAACGAAACAGGGGATGCCACAAAGACAGTCATATGAAGAAAACAAAACACTCATTTTTTCATTATCCCACAGCTTTGATGATTTCTTTCCAAACAGAAATACAATTTTTCTCTCTTCTTTGATCTGAAAGATGTTAAACTTCTCATAAGAAGAGATATTTTGGCAAATTTAAAGAGCAGAAGAGTTTTGAAACATTACTTGTATCAGAAGTCTGTTTGGACACTTCGAAACAGAAACCCATAAATGAAGTACCTTGGAGGCTCTCTTGAAAAAAAGCATTTTAAATGAAAAACGTGTCTAGCCAGTGACTCTTTCATTTCTATATGCAAGAGGGAAACTAGAATTCAAAAAGTTCATCAGCAACAAAGCCTTCCTCCGTCCCATTTAGCAGTTGTGTCAGTCTGTTACCTCATGTTAGGATTACATAAGACCGTTTTCTTCCATTAGGAAGAGTTTCTAAAATGGGCACTGTCAAAGCTGGTAGAACTGAAATCTGACCTACTTCTTATCCAAAGATTTCCATGGATTTTATGGTAATTCAGTAGGAGCTCTCCTCCTTTTAAATATACTATGTTAGCTAAAATATGCTAACAAATGCTTACTTTTTATATGTCAAGGCAAAAATCTGTAAAACATGCACAAATTTCTCCAAGTTTTATCTCCAATAGTGAATTCCCTATGCTACTTTTTGTATTTATCAGCTTTACTACCTATTGTAAATCTACTATCATTTTGAACAAGTCAATACTAAAAAGTTATCCATTTGGAGTACATTAGTAAAATGTAAGTCAACTGACTAGTCTGATAGGTTAAATTTGATAAAATAAAAATATGTTAATTTTAAAATATACTTTATTTGAAACAAAAAGATTCTTTGTATTTACAAGGCTGTCATGTATAGTTTTCTGTTCTCCTTTTTAAAAATGAAGTATTATGTTCCTGAGTGAAGAAGGTTGATAAATTAATTAAAATAGAAACCATTAAAAAATGTTTTTTAAAAAAAACTTAACTTTTGGATTCTGTAAAATTCCCAACTGCCACAAAATAAAGTGAGAAATGCATTTCAATGCAAAAACCAACCACACAGCATCACATTTACAGACTTTCATATTATTCTTGTAATTCAAATATAAATACTGTAGTTGTCCTACAATTATTCTGGAGAAATCACTACAAAGTTCACTGAATTTAATTTCAAATAAAAAGATAAGAAAGCATGCATCCTTATGGAAATTATATGCATAAGATAACATGGCACAATGAATACATTTTCATCACATGATTTTAAGTAATAAATCATTTCTTATTTTTATTTATTTTTAAGACTGCTAGCTTTATTTTCTTTAACTAAGGTTTAAAAGTATTAAAATATGACCTGTATTCACCATCCTTCATTATCCATTTAGCTATAATTTCCATTGAAATAAATGAGTATAAACTCATTATATTTATAAATAACTAAACCAAAAATTCACTTCAAAGATTAAAATTATATCCATAGAACTTTATATTGCATATCTCATAAGGTAAAGTAAATGGATATGATAAATAATATAATAATGGGTTTCAGTTTCATCAAAATAACAATCTTATTAACCAGACATTTACAACCCTAACTTCAAAGTTCTTTAGAGTATATAGGAAATAACATTACTCAGTGTCCAGAAAAACCAAAGCAATATGAGATAAAAGACCACTGTATGTAATTCTTCTATTTTGCCAATATTAAGTGAAACTGTAGGATAAAAGCACTCAAAAAAGATAATATATCCTATGTTGAAACAATGCATAATTCAAGAATTACTAAACTGAACAAAGTTTAAAGAATACTTTCAGTAGCCTTAAATTCTAGTAACAAACAGAAGGATAAGAATAAAAAGAGTAATAATATTCTCCAGGTACATGCCATCAATCTTTGACTACTACTCAGCAGAGGTCTTTTAAATACATACTAAGTGATTTATTCTTGAAACCTGATATTATAGCTATGGTGTTTAATAAGAATCCTAAATATGAAAATGCAAAGTTATAAACGTAAGGCACTAGAATTCTGTAGATAAAGCTAATATATAGGATAAAAGAACTGGAATGAAGGAGCAGATAGGTAAGTTAACAGGCTGTACTGGTATTGAAAACTATAAGTTAAAATTAATATTAAGACATGCATGTCCTCAGACATATTATTGATATTTAACACATTTCAGAAAAAATAAGGAAAGGAAAACAAATGAAGCAAGCCCTTATTACTACTGCTATAGACCCATAACTGACAATGGTTGTTCCTATCTTTTTTCCTACATCCTTCTTATATCATAAATGAATATGTTTATGCCCTTGCTTGCTTTCTGGCTCATATGCATATATCACTTTTGAAGGACTGCCTATTATAAAAGGGTCATGTCTTCTGTGTTTATAACAACACATAACTCGAGTTAAAAACTCAACAGGGAAAAATAAGCATTAAAAATTATTCTAAATAAAACTAAATTCCTAAGAGGCTTTAAAGATGAATGATAAAATATGTGTTCTGGGTTCAGAAAATAGAAATCTAGGGAAAATCAGCATAAGCCTAGTTAAACTGAATATACTCATGATTTTTTCCTGTACTCTGTTTATATGTAGAAAGGGGAAGTAGAAATGTTAACATTTGTATAATATAACATCCATGAGTTTCTTGCTTTCTCTTTGCCTAGTAGAACAGTGTGTTATAGAAAGTGGCGAGGATGACAATGATATAATGGCAAATAGAAATGGAGTCAATGCAAATGCAGTGGCCAATCTAGCTACTGAGAAGCTAACGTTTCTTATGAATGATTTCACTGAATTGCAAGTAATTAAAAATGTATTTGGACTTAGAAATTTTTTTTTTTTTTTTGAGTTGGAGTCTCACTCTGTCGCCCAGACTGGAGTGCAGTGGCCGCACCCGGCCACCGCAGCCTCGAACTGCTGGGCTCCGGCGATCCTTCCGCCTCAGCCTTCCAAGTAGCTGGAACTACAGGCACGCGCTACCACGCCCGGCTAATTTTTTGATTTATTGTAGAGATGAGGTCTTGCTTGCCCAGGCGGGTCTTGAACCTGCGGGCTCAGGCAATCCACTCACCTCAGCCTCCCAAAGGTGCGGGATTACAGGCTGAGCCACCAAGCCCGGCGACTTAGAAACTT
>CAUYQG010011697.1:0-10115 GCA_963574415.1 Tarsius wallacei
TACATTTTTAGTTATAACTGACTGAATTGTATAAGCAATACCAATGGAAAAGGGAGAAGAAAGACAAAAACAAACTTAGAGAAAACTAAAAATATCAAAATCAGAGCTCTGAAACCAGGAAACAGTATTATGGTCATAAACAGAACAAACAAAACAAATTCATCCCAAGTAACATGAACATCCAGAGACCCTGTAGAGGGCCATCCAACATTACCACTCGATTTCACAGAGGGTCCGGAGCTTGCCCTTTGAGAGATGTACTCCGTAATTCTCTGCGAACCTGACAGAGAAGTTTCTTAACATACAGCTCAGGGGACTTGTAGGCTTGGAGGCCTTAGACCCCATTTTGTTAAAAACCAGTAAATCACAGGAGGCACCTGATGAGAAGCAGACCTCCAATTACAAAGAGATAAGTAAAGACTAATAAAAGTTTATAGCCTAAATGTCAATCTTGAGGTGTAGCAGAAGCAAGTTCTGTAGCAAAGAGCACAGCAAGGACACAAAGAATGGAAAGGGGCCAATGTCATAATCAATCAGAAGTCGAAGTGGGTACCCAAACAGAAACCAATTACTGAACCGAGACACTGTTTTACCAACGTCTTGGGTCAACGAACAGAATCTAAGGAGCTGCCTTGTCAGACTTCGTCCTCCTTAACAGAGTTGTGGCCACATACAGATTAAACAGACTAAATAGATTCTTACCTACTGGGAGAATGCAGACGGACTCAGGAATTTTGAAGCAATGGGAAGCCAGTAGTCATTCCAACTCCCTCCAAGCCAGATGAGAGGTTATGTTGCCCTGGAAAGTCCCGGGTGGTGCCTCCCCTATGCCTTGTCCAGGAGAACTGGAGAAAGGCCACCACCTGAGGTTGGCAACTAGTTCTCGCTGGGACCTCCAAATGTTATAGCCAGATTGCAAGAAATGATGCCAACACACAGAGAGAGTCAAATTATGAGTCTTTTATTGTCGCCAGTGACTGAGAGCAGACTAGTGTCCAAAGAACTCTCGGCCCTGAACAAAGTGAGTTGTGGGTATTTAAAGGCATAAATTATTATTATTATTATTTTATTTATTTATTTTTTTTGAAGTTGGAGTCTCACTCTGTGGCCCAGACTGGAGTGCAGCGGCCGCTCCCGGCCACCGCAGCCTCGACCTGCTGGGCTCCGGTGATCCTTCCATCTCAGCCTTCCAAGTAGCTGGAACTACAGGCACGCGCTACCACGCCCGGCTAATTTTTTGATTTATTGTAGAGATGATGTCTTGCCAAGTTGCCCAGGCAGGTCTCGAACCCGCGGGCTCAGGCAATCCACTCACCTCAGCCTCCCAAGGCACGGGATTACAGGCTGAGCCACCGAACCCGGCTTAAAGGCATAAATTATATAAGCTGTACAGTTTTATTGATATTTCTTGGCAAAACATTTGGTTATGAAGGGATACATATGGTTACAGAATTTGCTCAACTAGGGAGTTTCCAAGCACTGAAAGGAACAAGAATGTGGATGTGTGATATGATTATGGAAAGATTACATAAGGGGGTTATTTCTAGGTTAACATGGAAGATTTGTTACAAAATGGCGTTACTTATGTCAAGCAAGCTATTACAGGTTATTATAGGCTTTTCAGGTTAGATATTTCATATTTCAGAACAAGCATTTATATTGCTACTATTTGTCTCATTCCTCACTAATTCTCATGTGTGAGAGAAAACTTGTTACTCCATGTAGTTTCAAAGCTTTTTGAATGTTTTCTATTGAAACATGAAAAAATCCACATTTGTTTCAAAGCCAACAGACCTAAGTGACTAGATTAGGTTACAAAATATAAATAAATGAATGAATCAATAAACCACCAAAAATCTGCCATCTCTAAGTTCAAAATGAAGAAAAAGCTTTAGACATTTCAAAACAAAAAGTGTTTTTATTAGCTTTTTTACCTAAGTGAAAATAAACTATCCATGATCCAGTCTTCCCAATTTTCTTCTCTTTCCACTATCAAAATCTATGACTTTGGCTCTTCTGTTTCCTTTATTAATTTTAGAATTTTGTATCATAAATCTTTTTGTATTGATATTTTATGTTGTGTTCCAATTTCCAAACCACTTGCTGTAGTGTGAACATAAAACATACACTGTTTCACTTACTTTTCCACTACCCCCCCAAAAAAACCTTACCTCCCACTTGAATAAATGGCCTTCAGTTTCTTTTGTGAATTTTAAAACAAGCACACATTTATTTCTGGCTCTTCAGAGTGGCTTGCTCATCTTTCACATCTTTTTCTTCCCTCTGTACAGCATTCGTACTGACTTCTTTTAAGGATAATTCCTTCTTTATCTATTGTTTATCATTTTTTCGAAACTATTGTTCTAAAAGTTTTTATCATTTGAATTTTTTTCTATGATTATTTGACCATAGGATTTTTATTTAAATAGTCTCATCTTCAAAATTAATTAATTTTTCTAAATGACCAATAATTTTTTTGAATATACCCTGTCTGTTTGCTTATTTTATGGTCCAATTAAGTAAATCAGCTGCTCTCTTTTGGCCAATCAAAGACAAGAAGAAGAGAATTGAGAGCAAATGGGCATTTATTCTGAAACTGAGGAATCCAGAAACAGATTTGTGTATTCACAAAAAAAATATATATATTTTAAATCAGGCACTTTAGGGATATTAGGGAGTTTTAATTAAATCCATCTCTTATCTAGTGCAGGCATCTTCAAAGACGTATAACTCCCTTATTTCTCATACTTATTGTGATCAGTTGCTTTTTCTCCAGCACCAGTTTGCTAGATAAAAATGGCCTTCCAAACCAGATGGGCAAGGCTCTGCTAGGATAGGAGAAGGAAGGTAGCAATCTGAGGGCGGTGAAGGGGGCAAAGGAAAAATGTGCACTTTTAAACACATGCAGCTACTACATTTAGCCCAGCTCAGCTACAAAAGAAAGTTTCTACATACAAGTTTCTAAGTTTTTTCTAAATGACTGTTCTAATATAACCAATATGGCTTCTTTTCAGCCTGTAAAACTTTTTGTGTCTATATTTCAGCTCAATTCATTGTGCTGTTCATTGTCAGCAATATATGTGATAAGAATCATCAAGATACTGAGAGTGACACGGGAGTATTAAAGATACAATCACAGCCCTCAAGAAGCCTAGAAATTTGTTGGTGACATAAGACAAGAATGTGAAATGAATTAATAATATTATATTATGTATGGGTTTATATAAAAATAAATAGCATAATTATTTAGAGTTTATTTGATTTAAAAATTTCAGTGGTAGTCTGCAGTTTCTTCTATTCAATTATCTTACAATGGTTAAAACCTATGTAATGTTTCTTCTCTGTGATTGTCTATTCTGTGTACAAACATCTTCATAAGCAGTGCCCCAGTGCTCTCCCAGTGTAACATATTTCACCTGTGGGCAATGTCAAAGATTTGAAAGCCTGTGTAAAATCAGTTACTTAGCTGGGCTCGGTGGCTCAGCCTGTAGTCCAGCGCCTTGGGAGGCTGAGGTGAGTGGATTGCCTGAGCCGGCGAGTTCGAGACCCGCCTGGGCAAGTGAGACCTCATCTCTACAATAAATCAAAAAATTAGCCGGGCGTGGTAGCACGCGCCTGTAGTTCCAGCTTCTTGGAAAGCTGAGGCGGAAGGATCGCCGGAGCCCAGCAGGTCGAGGCTGCGGTGGCCGGAAGCGGCCGCTGCACTCCAGTCTGGGCGATCGAGTGGGACTCCAACTCAAAAAAAAAAAAAGAAAATGATATCTTTTGTTTTTCCTTTTATTTTTTCTTGTTCTTATGCCACTTATTACATTGTCTCATTGACTACATACTAATTAAACTGAAGGCTGCATTAAAACAGCAAATGCTAATTATATGGGATTCTGAGGGTTTCATGAATAGTTCAGTTCCATGGGTTGAAAATTGACCTGTGGACTATAACTGCTCAATCAAAATTAGTTCCAAGAAAGCCCGCATCCCTAGAGAGAGGAATAATTCATAAAAAACTATTTTCTTTAAAGCCTCTGATAGATTGCTTGATTCTTTGATGCACTTTGGGAAATTTTGAATATTAATTTCCCTATTACCTCCCTCCCAAAGCAGTGAATTCCCCATCTTTAGAATTATTCAACCAGATAATAGTGATATCAAGAATATACTGTTATATGTGTGTAAAAATGTTTTTAATTTGTCAAGTCTTAAGCAAAGAAGTCTTAAGAATAGGAGCATAACTTCATGTATCAGTTTGTCTATCATACACTTCCAAAGCCTAAGATTCAATTCTTGAGACTTTAGCCTTTTTTCCCTTAATATGGATAACTACAAGTGCTTTCTATCCATAATGTCAGCCAACTCTATTTTCTAACGAGCTCATAAGCCTCAATATTAACATATCAAAATATGTGTATCAAGGCCCAATAAAAATACTTGACATTTCGGGAAAGAGATATTAAAAGCCCTTTGGGATGTATAAATTAACAGGGTAACTGAATTTATTTTGCAACTGCCAATTTGGTTGGATGGTTGGATGCCTGGAAAAGTTCAGTTCCAATTACGTATGGAATGAAATTTTGGAAGACCATTGTCCCCTTACAGGTTTAATCATTTTCAAAATTTCTTAATTTTTTTGTTTGTTGGGAATAATAAGAAAAAACTTTTTTTGGAAAGTAGAGACAATGCAACAATAATAACAATAGTTAATATATAGTGAGAGCTTATTATTTGCAAAGCATTGTTTTTAAGGACCTTGCAGGTCCTTTTTCACTTAATGTCTACGGTGTGTCCTTGTGAGATTATTTGTTTTATCATTTCCATCTTATTGATTAGAAAACTAAGGCGCAGAGAAGTGAAACAACTTACCTAGAGTCATTTAGAAAGGGCACATCAGAATTTGAACACAGACAATCTTGATCTCGCGTCTGTGCTTTCTTACCACTATGCCGTGCCATTTCATACATAATTCAAACTAAAAAAGGCTTGGATTCAAATCCTGACTATGTCCTATATTAACCAAGTAGGCATGGAAACCGGGTCCCAGTTTTGTCATCTGTAAAACAAGGATGCTAATATTTATCCTCCCGGATTGCTGTGAAGATTAAAGATTAAATGACATGATCTATACATAAAGAAACACAGCAAAGTTCTGGTACAAAGTAGACACTGGTAAACAGATACCACATCCTTCTTCCTCTATGGCATTAGAGTTAAAAATTTATGGAAAAAAAGCATTTGTCCCAAACTCGGCCTTTCTAAAACCTTGTTAAAATATTTAATAGACGTCTCACTAAGGCTTCACATCCTTTGGATTTTTGTAATAAAAAAAGAAACTAGTTACCTGAAGGCATAGAACACGATTTGACCTTCTCTGTCTCTCTTTGCTGGTGCTTGCTACTACTTTATAGTGATTTTTAAAATGATGGGATGGATGGGATTAGGGGCTGAGGATGAAACAGCTGAACTTGTGGCTTTTTTAGGAATTTTAATGATAAATCCAAGAACGTTCCTTTGATTAAATTTCGTCTTAAATTTTCTTGAAAGAATGTTTGTTTGCTGACGTTTGAATGGGGGATTTTATAATTCAGGGATGAGGAATTATATATATACCTATTTCACATCGTGTAATAAGCTAAACACCGAGTGAAACTCAGAGTACCAGAGATAAAGGATTTTGTGGTGAAACTGGTATTCAACGAAGGAATCCATTTCTCAGGCACCCTCAGAAGTGCTCCTCCAGCAATAGCGGGGATGTTTGTTTAGATGAAGACATCTGCGATGTCTAAATCAGAGAGCTGTGAGCAGGGGGGCGCAGTTAACTCTGCAAACTGGAACCCACACTCTTGCATCTGTTGCGTTTCTCAGTGTTGGGCCGTGAGGGACCAGGGCTGCGGTCATGGGGGCGACAGCCGATTGTTGGGAAATGTGCTCTTTTCCTTCCGCCACTGTCCCCGAGGGACAGTTTAGCTTGAAAATCTTTAACATAGTGTACATTTATCTGATATTGGATGCATGGGGAAAAAAAGCATGGTGCTCTGTGGGCTTCAGGCTGCGGGCTTGGCAGGAAACGTGCGTGGGCTCACAGGCCACACAAGCCCATGTGATCAAGAGTAATCGAACCCCCCTTCCATTTCCCACCCCTTACACATGTTTGCAGAAGAAAAAGACTAAACAAAATGTTCTTTTTTAAATCCTAAATGAAAACAAAGAGAAGAAGGAGTGGGAGAAGGCTCTGGTCAAATTGATTGTAAATGCCTCCAGAAAGAGGACCTGCGGTGGCGAGTGCACCATTCTTTGTTCCAGTTTCTGGAATGCCAGTGCACCGTCAGTAAATATTTAACCTGTAACTCTCTCAATATAGATGAGGTTCTTACAGAGTAACTCGTGTATGTTCCTGGCTGAAGTAGGTGCCGTGGGCCAACTGGAGTGTAAGGCTTGTCCCCAAAGAGCTTGCCATCTCCTTGTTAGTTATTTTATCCTACATTTTATATCTGTCTTTTGGGTGAAAATAGTAGAAAGAACATGAGTGTTCATATCTACTCCCTTCTGGTATGCTACTAGAATAATGACAAGGAAATAAAACAATAATAAACCCCAAAGTACAAAGAGACAGAAGGAGAGAGTAGGGCAGGCAAGAGATGTCAAAGAGCTTCTGGAAGTGAAAAATTTTTGATAGACAGAGAAGCAGTAGCTGGTTTAAAAGGAAGATGCAGCTGGAAGTGGGTAGAGAGGGTACCGCAAGGAAGCTGGGGGTGTTTTCTCTGCAGAACCTGACAAAGGCTCAGAAAAGGACCTTATCATTATGTCCTGGGGTTGACTGCAAGTTTGTACAGGAAGGAACTCTCAGGCCCTTCCTCCCTCCTGGAGCACTGGGAGCACTCAGCTAGAGGTTTATTCCTCCTCAGATACTAGAGTCAGATTGTCTCTTGATTCAGGGAGGGAGCATGGCATGACTGAGCTGCTAGACTGAACAAGGAAGGGAGGATGTGTTCTTTACATGGAATGGGAAGCCAGCTGCATACCACCTCCCAAATGCTGGTGCTCAGGCAGGAGATCGAAGCCTTCTCTGGAGAAACTGAAAGGATGAAGGCTCTCTGTTATTTGGAGGACCCGCAGTGAGAAAATCGTCTTGTTCTCTACTCACCTCTGTCGAAGACCACCGGTTGCCATGTCCCTGCCCCTTCACCCGTCAATGCCTTCCTCTTCGCCACCTCTTGCGTGGAGCCACCAATCATCTTTTGAGCCTTGTTCTTCGACAGGAGCTGATATCCGAGGACAACCAAAAATATTTAGTAAAAACCTCCTCTACTGAAAAGATTACAACCACACAAAAAAGGAAATAGACACAATGAGGGGATAGGAGAACCTTTGTCTAAAAACAAACAAAACCTGAGTTGACATTCTCAGAGAGATAAAACGCTGCATCCACAGTATTAGAATAGGTTGCTATAAGAGTAATATTAGAAAACAGAAGAGACTCTAAGTTTCCAAAAATATCATACCCCAAATTAAAATTAAATAGAAGTCCTGGAAGGGGATGTTAAATGTCTAAGAAAGTCGAATGCAGGTAGGAAGACAGACAAGAGAAGGTACAGAGAAACAAAACACTGAGGCTCAATCTAGGAGGTAAGAGGTCTGTTGAAGCAGCATTCACTTGAGAGAAATTATGGAGGGTCAGAAAATTGAAAGAAATATCAAATAATCAATATAAAACATACATGTCCAAATAAGGGACCAGTCAAATGTCCAGGTTTATTAGGAAATAGAAGATCCTGAAAGCATCCGGACTGATAAACTCTGTCATGGTGTCAATCCAGGGCTAAGATTGGCACAGGTGGAACAAAGAAACTGTGAGCTAGCAAAAAACGGTACTTTCAAAATTAAGAGGGAAACTTATTTCCTCCCTAGAAATTATAGTCCAAGATTGTTTAGGCTCTCAAAAATTACCTGCCCTGAATCCTCTTTTAAAGAAGCACTGGAGAATGTAAGAAATAGAAGCATGGGTCCCAGAAAATGTAATAGGCAAAGGAGTTTCAGGAGACTGGCCAAGGAAAGTCTGGGGGTGATGGCTATTTTTGTGAACGATTATTTACATACTCATTGTTAGGTACTATTTGCTGATTAATACAACAAAAAGTGTGACATAATTATATTAGGAGGATGGAGGAGGTGAAGTAAGATGATTGAAGGCATCTCTGATCTCCTGCCTGAGAACAAACATTTGGGAGGTGGCAGGCAGCTGGAAGCAGTGAGGCTTTGCCATGCAGTGAAAAGACCATGTGATTCCCTTTTTCAACCTAGCAGTTCAGTCCTGCCCACCTCCCTCTCTGACTCCCTAAATCTAGGGACGATTTGGTTCTGACGTCTCTAACGGGATCAATCTCTAGCAGCAGAGTACTCACCAGCCGTGCTGGGAACAGTGATTTTTGGTATAAGAGGGTAGAATCTAGATTTACTGTAATAAGAAATAGTGTTTTAAATTGATAAATGAAAGAACAGCAGTATAAGCACATCATTGGTGTCACAGAGTTGAGTATCGTAAAAACTTGCAAAAATTTGCTAAAAGCTTGAAATTAGTTGCTTCTAGGTCATGGAACTAGTTTTGGTAATAATGAGGCTCAATTTATTTATTTTTATTTTATATTGATTTGCTCTAGCTTTTTAGTGCTATTAGAATTTGTAAATCACGTGCCTGGATACCCTCTTTAAAAGGATGAAAACAACGGTTTTATGTCATTTGTATTATATCTGTTAGGGCAGTAACGCCTCTAAGATTTCAGTGGCCTAATGCAAGCCAAGTTTGCTTCTTGCGTGTGCCTGCCTTATGTCCTAACATGTTAGAGGTCTCTGATTTCCACGCTTCTGCAGTCTCCCAGAAACCCAGGCATGGAAGCTTTGTGTCCACCGTACTTTCACAAGCATTGCAGCAGTGGGAGGGAAACTCCATAGCGTCAAGCAGGCAATGAAGTGCTCGGTTCACGTGGGTGAGAACCCATCACAAGGCTCCATCCCACCCTCAAAGGCCAGGAGGTTCAGGGTTCTAGCTGCACAAAAGGTGAGAAGACCCAAATATCGGGGAGCAGAAAGAACATCATTTGTGTTTTCCATTTCACGTCCATCTTTCCCCCCTTGTCACTCAGCTTTTAATTTCCTGCCCCCAAGCATAGTCATCGGTGGTAATCCAGTGACTGTCTTTCTCCTCTACGTTTTTATAAAAATGCAGCCTTTGCACATAGAGGCACACTTTTTTATTTTTTATTTTTTGAGTTGTTGTCTCACCCTGTCGCCCAGGCTGGAGTGCAGTGGCACACTCATGGCCACCCCAGCGTCGACTTGCTCAGCTCCGCGATCCTTCCACCTCAGCCTTCCAAGTAGCTGAAACCACAGGTTCGGGCTACTACGCCCAGCTAATTTTTTATTTATTGTAGAGATAAGTGTCTCCAAGTTGCCCTGGCTGGTCTCGAACCTGCGGAATCAGGCAATCCATTCACTTCGGCCTCCCAAAGTGCTGGAATTACAGATTGAGCCACCAAGCCCAGCAGGACATTCTTAAACTTATATTTTTCCCCATGTTTAAAAGGACTTTTAAATACTTATTCCTATATTTAAAAGAACTTTATTCTTTTAAAAAAGATTCACAGACTGTGAATCTGTATTTCTTTTTTTCCTTTTTCTAAACGGATGGGTTACCTATTTATTTAAGGAGAGATGCAAATGCACTTGAAACGACTGGTGATTAAGAGAATGCGTAAGCAAGAGAAAAGTTAAGTGTTAAGGCAATAGAATAAATTTTCAAAGGGAAGTCAGCTCTTGACCTATAAGTAAGTCAAAGAACATTCCAGAAGAGGAGAGCAACACAAACAACCTCCCAGAGGCAGGGTTGCTGCCGCCAAGTTTGGGGAGGAGCGAGATGTGCCTCATCTTCAGTGGAAAACACATGTGGGACCAGGGGTGAAACAGTTACTGCAGGACGGGAGAGGATTGTGCTGAGTATCATGATAAGGGAGAGAAATCTAGACCCCAAATGGGAGGCAGCAGTCAGCTAGGAGAGGTTTCCCCACAGAAAAGACTTCATAGGAAGGAATGCTTAAAAGCAGAGCCATTTGGGAGGAGTTTACAGCAAG